>HF970619.1:16289-29546 GCA_000604205.2 Neurospora africana FGSC 1740
ACCTCCGGGACGCCATTGACTTTATGCCCCCTTTTAACCGCCTCCTCATTAACAGCCTCCCCTTTGACAGGATGGACGTCGTATTTATACGTCGGACCAAAAGTTATCGGCGCTTCGGAAAGGCCGTGCATAGTTCGTCCGGCTTCGCGCTCTTGGCTAAGTTGGTCACGAGGCAAAAAGTGGGAGAAGTGGTTGCCGGAGGAAGGGTCAAAGGAGGGGTAAGTGGCCAGGGGGGGAGGGGTGGTGGTGTTGATGCGGTAGTTGAGGTCGCCGGCTAGGAAGAGGTGGGAGGTTGGTTTGAAGATGGAGATTTGTTGGAGGGTGGATTCGTGGGAAGCGCTTGGTTTGGCGTTGTTGAGGAGGGGTTGGGCGTCAGAATCACCATCGCCGTTTCCGTACGCGAGATCGATATTGTTGTCAAAGTCGGCCGAGCTGCTGTCCTGAGTAGGAGCCACACGCGCGGTGTCCCCCGCCCCAGACCTATCCGGCGTCGACCGCGCTGCTCGGCTTTCGGATGGGAATTCGCCGGCGGGCAAAACTTCGCGCGGGTTAGCAAACGTCAGGCTCGACACGATGCTGAGCCAGTTGGCGTTGCGCTTCTTGAGGTTCCATTCCATCGCAGCCAGGTGTGTGGCCACAAAGGTGAGTTCCGTCGTCTTTGGTTGTTCTGTTGTTGTCGTTATCGTGTTGTCCTTGCCATCCACCGCATCGCTCCAAGTAACCCGCAACCCTACCGCGCCCTTGTTCCCCATGTCCGCGGCGCCAAATCCGCACTCTGCTTCTTCGATCTGCTGGATCTTGGAAGGGTCGCGGGCAAAGAGCAAGATGGCTGTCATCCCCACGTTCTTGGCCCGGACGAGCTTGTATGGGTCACCGCCGGCACTATTACTGGCACCATTACTGCTCATCCCGTACTCATCGGCCTCAAGTAGCTGCCCAGCCGCGAGGTTGAGCGCCTCCGCGTACCGAGCGTAGTACGGGTTCAGGAAGTAAGGGCCGATGAAAGAGTAAGCCAGCGGGGCTACTTCTTGTAGAGAGCTGGATATCAATGGTGAGCGAAAGTCACAGTATCACTTTGGGTTGATAGACTACTCACAAAACAACCACATCCGGCAACGAATTCCCATTCCCCTTCCCGGCACCTTGCGCCGACAGCGCCGCCTTCAAGTGCGCCGCCCAAACGGCGACATTGATGAGGTTCTTCGCGCAGTTAAAGGTAAGGATGAAAAGGTCAATGGTTGAGAGCGTCATTTTCGCGATCGCGTAGGGTCGCGGGGACGGCTTGTTGAGTGCTGTTGGCGTAATGCGCGTTTGTTGTTGTTAGTTTCTCACAAGATGAAAGGTGCAGCAGTTGTTGTTGAAGAGGAAAATGCGCTTCGGTCTGTTGACACCAAACGCCCCGAATATGTCGAGCACACGCAACGTTGAGGTATGTACAAATATGTATGTATGTATATGCTGGATCGATCGATATGCACTAGAAGTCTAGAACCGAGTCCTCCGGAGCACAATGTCTCGTGAGCAGATTGTACGTTTATAGGTTGCGCACGGAAGGTTGTCATATATCGACTGATCCAAAAGCTGTTGAGCTATCGTCAAGTGGGGTTCCGAGTGTGGCTTGGCTGGGACCAAATTGTCTTGATTTCCTGCAGTGCTGTTCGGATGATCCAAGACGAGTCGAAAGTTCAGTCGATTCAACGATCCAATTGGCGGGACGGAATAGGTCACCTAGGCGTAGGTTTTTCGAGCAAGGCCTCCGAGTTCTTGATTTGAAGTGTTGAGGTTTCTTGACTCTTGAAATGTTACGGAATTGGATAGTCCCGGCGATAGTGTAGCTAAGCAGAGCGCTTGCCTTTAAGAGTGATGGGAGATGGAGGGTTGAAGCTGGGTTTCTAGGAAACAAAAGTTGTTCAATAAAATTACGAACAAAGATTGCAGTCGGGGCAGGTATATCCAGAAGCCGCAAACTACAAGTGCTGCATCGTGTTTATATCTAACCATTTTTTTATGTTCCCATCACCACGGTACACATGCCCTCATGCCACGAAATGTTGTGATTGGACCAGAGGTGTGACGTAAGTAGTACAGCCTCTTTCAGACACCGCTGTTTTGCTTTTCTTGGGGCCAATTCGGCCAGCCCGTACATGCATCATTTGGTAATCAAGGCTGAGCCGTTCTGTGGCTTCACCAGCACAATTAACGTATAATTCATTACCCCATTTGGACAGACAAGCAGACTGGGCAACTGCAGAACAGCACGATTATCTTGCTCATGGAAGCTATATGCACGCAGACAACACAACTTCGGCAACAGTCCAAAAGGGTTAAGATATGAAACCTGTATTAGGAGAACTAGCTTGATTCCTACGTTGCCCGAGCTCTTTCCACGTGGTGAATACCAATCATTTCCGTCTTGTCTCCATGATGTCAGCCAGGTCCCTGAAATATCCGAAGGTCAAAGCTCTCCCACGAAAGCAGTGCGGCTAAATCGTGCCCTTCTCCATATGCGTTGCTCGTGATATTATCGGTTTGGGTACGAGGCCGTGAACGCGTATCCGTCGTGTCATGATGGAGAGTCATTGCGCCAGCGATGCGTCCAGGAATCTTCGAACTGAGCTGGGAGGCTATCTCTGCTTGCCCAACCTAGAGCCTCCAGCCGATCGAATTCGACAAGACCTCGCCGTGTCACTGGGCAGTAGCCGCGTCACGGCTCCATCGTCTGGACGGAAACTTTGGCACATAGATGCCATAGACCAATAACCACCCCGTGACCTGAACTCTGCTACATGAAACGAAGCTAATACCAACTGACCAACGAGTGATGTATATGACTTTCGCAAAAAGGTGTAACGCTTCGTCCCCTAATGCCTCCCCACAAGCGAGACCCGATGCGAGAGAAATGACACACCAAAAGGAAATCGTGCATAACAATATATGAAAACAAAACAATGGGAAACGGGATGCCGACTGGGAAGATGCTTATTGTTATCTCGCAACGACATGACTCGAATGAGACTTTTGCCATGAATGACCCGTCTCGATCAAGCCGTATCTCGTGACCGCTGCTGCAATTCCGACGGCATTTTGAACCTCAGCCCGTAGAAAGGCCAAGATCTCCAACTTCAGCACCCCGGAAATCCGAGATACTGGGCATGCCGTTCGTAAGGTCCGCGGTCAAACAGCAACAAAGCAGATTCGACCAAGAATCGAACTGCATTGCTGCCATGAACCGAAGATCCGTCCGAGCCATGAATAAGGGCAGTAACTGATAGAGATGTCGAAGAACGAAGAGAAGCAATCTGTCGCAAGTGATCCGTCTGGCTGTGTTTGAGGAGATGCATCGGTCGTTGGTGCTGGCCAGGTACAGCCATCCGCTTCCACTCCATCTAAACTCTCGGGGACGTTGGTTGACGAGACGCGGGTGCAGGAATCAAACCATTTGACCGATGCGCAATCTGCTACTCCAACAACCCGCCGAAGATCTTGTTCCAAGTAGATACCATGTGCAAGCATCCGCAGTCTCATTCCATAGGACGATATCTGCCGGCCACATGTCCGGAGCCAGCGCCTTGACCTTTAGCAGCCGAGCGCAGCCTATTATCGCAAACTGAACGTCAGCCATCATGTCAGCATTCTACCTCCGGCCAGCGTTATTGAGTACACCAAACTCGAAGGAAATAAGATTCCTTACTAGGAATGTTGGGCTAGGCTGGCAAACTCACATCCTGTCGCTACCACCGACGGCACGGTTGGTCTCAGGTGTCTCGCCGGTCATGGGCTTCCTGGATCCGCTCCTCAGGGCCTGCTGGGGGTCCTTACGAGCAGCAGCCTGGGCCGCCTCCTTGGAGTCCGCAGGCTGGGGCTGGCTGGAGTTGCCAGCAGCCTGCTGGATAGCCTGGGCGTTCTTCTGGTACTTGTAGACGGTCCAGTCAAAGACGTAGTCGTACTGGAAGCCCTCGCGGACGAAGAGATCACGGAAGATCTTGCGGAGATAGCTGTAATCAGGCTTGTCATCGAAGCGGAGGGAGCGAGTGTAGTTGAGGTAGATGGCAAACTCGTTGGGGAAGCCGCGGCAAAGAACCTCGGTGGGAGTGGTCATCTTCTTCTCCATGATACGGTCGTACTTCTGCTTCTTGGTGGCAGCCTTGAGGCCCTGCCACGGGAGGGAGCCGCGGCAGAAGTAAAGCATAACGTAGCCAAGAGACTCCATGTCGTCACGGCGAGACTGCTCGACACCAAGATGGGTGTTGATAGAGGCATAACGGGCAGTGCCAGTAAGGTTCTTGTTCTCTCTGTAAGGGATGTGGAAGTGAGTCTTGGGATCTCTGTACTTCTTGGCAAGGCCGAAATCGATCACGTTGACCTGGTTGCCACGCTTGCCAATACCCATAAGAAAGTTGTCAGGCTTGATGTCGCGGTGAATGAACGATTTGGCATGGATGTACTCGATGCGGGAGATGAGCTGATCAGCAAGAAGCAAGACAGTCTTCAGAGAGAACTTGCGGTTGCAGAAGTTGAACAGATCCTCCAAGCTGGGTCCAAGAAGGTCGAGGACCATGGCGTTGTAGTCACACTCGGTGCCGAACCAGCGGACGAAGGGGATGCCGACGCCACCGGCGAGAGACTTGTAGACGCGGGCTTCATACTCGAGCTGGGGATGCTTGGCCTTGACGCTTTCGAGCTTGATGGCAATCTCTTCACCGGAGATGATGTTGGTGCCGAGGTAAATGTCACCGAAAGAACCAGAGCCGATCTTGCGACCGATCCGGTACTTGTTACCGACGCGGAGATCCTAGCCTTCCAGTTAGCAAGATGCAACATTTAACGTTCATCACCACAGGCCCTATAGGCTGTGGTGATTGGAATCGACGGATGGCCGTACCATGGTAGTCATGTTTGCGGTTGATTAGGGAGAAAGACGGATCCCAGAAGATCAGTAACTATACCGGTAGAGGAGTCAGTAAAAAGGTCATTAAGGCACGAATACGTAATGACGTCGAATGCTGTGCTGTCGAGAAAGGTCGGGTGTCGCCCCAGGTGTTTCTGCGGGATTCCTTGCCCGGCTCGGTCACGGTAGGTTGTTCAACTGCTCCGCGAGAGGTGGCTTATTTGGCAATGATGACGGCAACATTTCCAGGGACCTCAACAGACATATCCACATCGTGCATCGCCCTGGAAGAGCGTCTGGACGGCATGGTTGGCAATGGCAACACTGCCCATCAGGGCCATGTCGACACGGACGCGTCCAACAATGACCATGGCAACGCCGCCACTGTTGGTAGAAATTATGGTGATGCCATTCCCATTACCATGCCAAGCAGGTTGTCGAAGGTATTGAACAGCCTATCAAGTCGGTGTCGTTGACCGAGGGCGAAGGTGTGCATCCAGATAAACGGCGGGCAAAGGCGGCCAGCAAGGGCAGATTTGTTGGCGGGCGAGCCAACAATCAGCTCACCGATACATGGCGGCAGCTGAGTGGAACCACCACAATGCGTGCAGCAACCTCCCTTCGCTCGTTGGGGACGACGACCCGTCTGACGGAGATGATGATAGAATTTTTGACTCACTCTTCGGCGGGATGTGTTCTCCTTTTGTAGACGGTCGTTGCAGACCGGATGCTGTGCTCAAGGGTCGTCGGGACCAGGCTGGTAATGATTTAATCGAGAGGGGCGTGCGTGCCGAAGAAGGCTGCTTAAGTGATGTTGGAGCGTCGAGGGGGGGACTGAAATGCAGCTCAATCTGTACGGGTATGTGTTAAAATGCAGTCGAACAAAGCGTGCAGCAGCAAGATGATGGGCACGGGCTTGGTGTTGATGTATGATGCAGCATGCGGAAAGGGAAAAAAAAGAGATTGTTTTGATAGTTGGGGTAGGTTCTCTTACCGTTGTCGTCGGCGCCGGGGATTTTTAGGTCGTCGGTGGTGAGACGGGGGGCGAGGGAAAGGACGATGTGTGGAAGAGGGAAACGAGACGGCGAGAAGGGAGGAGGAGGCAGTTTGGTGAATGGGACTTCTGGGCAGCCGACCGACCTGGGGGACTGGGGACTGGCAGGATTTGAGACGCCAACGCCAAGTGCCAGCCAGGCTCGCCAGGTCGACCAGGCCCAGCCAGCGCGCGCGCTCTTTTGGCCTGGTGGGCTTGTTCTTGGCGGCATCCAGCTGGCGAACTGAAGTGAAGAACGGAGCCGTGATCCACCGCCATCCAACAGTGTCACAGTGCGGGCCAAGCAATGAGCACTAAAGGACACAGTGCAAGGTGAGTGAGATGGCGAAAAATGACTGGAGCACCGTCGGATAGTACCTGGCAAGGGCCCAGGCGTCCCAGGCCTGCCAGGGCATTGGGCGGGGCGGAGTTTCACCTCATGTCGCTGCGTTGAGTGGCTTCTGGGCGCGCCCTTTTTCTTTGGCAACGTCCAACTGTCATCCAAAGGTCTCGGAATGCAGGCTTGTCTTTCAAACAAATAAAATCTGCTGATTTGCAGTTCCCCAACAAGGCAAGAAGTGGAAGCAGGAAACACCTTATGATGGCAGGGCGCGGCGGGAGGCAGTGAGCAATGGACATCTGACAAGGCAAACGTGCTGCGGTAGGGTAAGGTACAGGTACAGTTTGTATGCAATGCGGGCAGGACCGCCGCGCCGCGTCTACGAGGGAAGGCACACACCGGGCCTCCCATTTTACGCCCTTCACTGCTTTTCGTTAGGCAGAAACTGGACGGGGCCCAATGGCCATTATGCAGTGCCAAAGTGCCTGCCTGCTCTCACTGTGCTGAGACTTTGTGCTGTTTGGCTTTCCGAGAATTGAACAATTCTGACTGGTAACCCCTCACCTCAGCTTTATGTTTACAACAGCAATTCAGTTGCGAGCCGAGACCTGACATATCCCATCCGATATCAGCCTCGGAGAGAACGGCACTTTGATAAAGTCAGGTGCCTTCTGGCTAGGTACTACTCAGTACACACCTATACTCTGTGAGACCCGACGAAAAGGGGAGCAATGTCCCGCTTTTGCCTCGCCTCACAACTGCATCATTTCTGATGCTTGAGAGAGACTATTCAACAGACGAAATGCAGGAGCCCTCTTCCAGTATCTCCCAAAAGATCAGACGAAGGGACCAAAACATAACGAAGCAAGCCGCACCGTTGAACCATGGACTGCTTGATGTACGCCAGGGCCCTATAATCACAGTCGTTTGCTGATACGTACCACTAGAGTTTGGCAAACTGGGAATATCAAAAGTCAAAGCGACCAACATTGATTGCCCTACCCGGTGGGACAAACCTCTCGGTGACTGGCGTCCCGACAGCTTGGAACATAGGTACCGAACAAAAACGCCCGCCCTATCTTTCTCCTTCTCGTAGCTTCCTCACAAGGCCGCCCCAAGGGTTCCGTGCGAGATATGCAAAGAACCTACGTCAAATACTGGCAGCCAGAGGAGAGCCTATCAAAGCGGTCATGACAAGCTATATCATCGGTTGTTGACGGGCGCTTACACAGTACACAGAAGCCGTCCGCATGCAATGCGAGAAGCTGCGGAGAAGCAGCTACACCGAGAACTGTCAATATAAAATTCCAAAACCCACTGCCGAAGATCACGGGTCTGGTGGCTCTGGTGGACCAAAAAGGGCGCACTGTGTCGTATATTTAGAGGACGTTAGGCGCGGCTGAGAGGCCAAGCCTTCCATGTCAGCGTCTCACTGCCCTCGCAAGTACACTACACTACTTTCCTCGCTGCGACAACCAGCAACCTCCGATAGTATGATCTTCGATCCCCGAATCTCCGGTGGAATACGTTCAAATGGGCAGAGCATTCCTCACAGCCGGGAAAGGTTTACAAATATCCTTCCCTTGCTCATGTTCGGTCTGCCGCGCCAGGGGTACCTGGTCGTTTCCACGACAGTGCCCGGAATTTCAACTCATCCCCTGGCCTTGCAGAGACTACCGCAGTACATATCTTCTAACTACAAGGCGGTGTCGGAGAAAATCCTGTTCAACAAGCTCTTCCTACATCATTCCAACTCTCAGCCTTGGAAATATCCTCAGTTTAGGAACTCTCTATTTGAGGCTGTGAGAAGCTATCAAGAACCTCATATCAAACTTCGTCGGCCGACAAGTTACAGAATACATCCGAGGCCAAATGGAGCCGGCCTTATCCGTTGGTGGTTCGCCTCCGCTTTGCTGCCCAAAACGCGACCCAAGGGGAAGACAAGGGTGGCATTGACCTCGCGTGGCTCGATCTTTGAAAGCGGCAAACACATTCCATGATCCCTGCGCATAGCAATGCCCAGATTACGAAAGTGTGCCAGTTGGAGGGGCATTGACTCGAGAACTTTTTTTTTTTTTTTATCAAAGATCCAGAATGAGCGTCGTCAAAGTCGCTACACCGCCCTGACCGCCAACTGCAACAGCAATCCATTACCGACCCTTACCCATGCCTGCCATGCTGTCCAAGGCGTTAAATCGGTAGTGTGTGTATGTACAGACGGATACAGAAACGGCAACAGACAAAGGAAGAACATGCGCGCGATTAGGGAAGCACAAAGGCGGCTTGTGTGCAGACAAGGTGAATAGTAACACCGGTTCAAATCTTTCACCGACACCTTCTAGATCCTCTCCTGTTCTGGTATGAAAAACTACTTCCCAACGGTTGTGTGTGTCGGGAGATGGGCCAGAACCTCTACAATCTCGGAGGTTGCAGGTTGCCCGGTTGCATTTTCAGGACACACTTCCTGTCCAGGAACATACCCGACATTTATGATAATGAAACTAGAATGAGGTTGATTGTTGAGGATTCACCATGACGGAGATTCCAACTTCTTCCGACGTCCCGAATCGTGACCCATCAGTCTGTTGCTCCTCATGATGACCCAGCGAATTTGGCCAACATCCCTATCGGACACACCTCTCGCTAATGATTCACCATAAACACTTGGGACATGTGTTAGACAGCCGCTTCGGAGACATTTGAAACACATTTCACGAATGATCTACCGCCCCGTAGGTTGTTGGTGGTTTTCCAATCACCAACGGACAAAACGCCGTTGCGTTGCGTCTCGACATTGCCGATCATTCCCCATTTCAAGCTTCCTTGCTTTTGCAGAACAAATGGAGAAGAGATTCTTCACCCATCAGCTGACGGCTTCTGATACAAACTGTCGTGGCAGGCGACAAATGTGCGATTGGTTAAGAAAGCCATCTGGGGGCTAGTAGCATTGCCCAAACAGCAAGGCAGAATGGAAGCTAGTATCCTGGAATTGGCCAACTAAAAGACCAACTGTGTCAAAGCTACATACTTACACTAAGTGGGAAAAGGATACTTTTGAAAAGAGACAAGACGCCATGGTTTGGGTACGGGTAACAACGGTGCTGGTGAGCATGGTGAGACATTGATTCTACCAACACTACGATACCAACGACACTAGGTAAGGTAAGCAACCCTATCTATTTACCATTCGATGTTCAAGATCCCTTGAGTTCGCGTTGCCAAGATTGGTGACAAAACTCGCGAGAACAAAGTTAAGAATCACCAACGGAAGATAGGGATATAACAGAGAAGTCCGATCTGCTTGGCTTGAAGAGCTTGAGTGATTTCCGATTACACACCAGTCCCTGCCAATATCAAAGCAAGTTGTAGCTTTCCAGGTACAAGAATACCCGGCACACATATACATACAGTTGGAGAACATCTCGCAATCGTCATGTTCATCACTGTTCCAGAAGCTTTTTGGAAGGCTCATCTCAAAAGTACCGATTATGCAGTACATACGTACCCTTGGCTTCTGATAACCCTTCCCAGACTGTAGACGAGTGTCTACCTACAAACTATCTGTGGTACGTACCACATACTGCGGTAAATATTTTTGACACTTGCCTGCAATTTTAAGAGCCAGCGCCAAGATGGCAAGTGTACATGTACCAAACGTACGTGGATATCGACATGGAAGGGGGAGTTCGGGACGGAGACAGTCAGTCGGGGATGGCTTTCTTCTTGACGGACGGGAAGTACCCTGGACTTCATACCATCTGATGTGAGAGATGATTTTTCGTTGTGTCCTTTATCAAACTTGGCACTCACCCTGAATCCCTCATAGGGCGGAATAACTGCTATCATTACTGGCTGAGAGCATCAAGACTGTTGGTAACTTGAGGTCTGGAATGCTATTGTCCTAGGACTCGGCATTCACAACGCTCATGAACGAATGCTGTCGAGGCGCGGACAAAGTTAGGACGGCGGAGACAGTAGTGACTACTACAGGTAGGTACCTATCAGCTGTGACGAGAGATATATCAATTTCTCCCTATGGCGACCTCGGCAGCCGGCATATACATCCATCCACTTACCTACCTACCCGTGTCCCGGGGGCTATATAGTATTCGTAAGTAGGGAGGTAAGCTACTTTCATCAGGCTTCTACCAGTAAGCATGCAATTAAAGTGTCCGGTCATTATGTGTAAGCAACCTTCCGTTGGTTGATAGTGGCTAAAGAAGTCAGTGTTCGAGTTGGAAAGCTTAATCCAGCTGCACCTCTCTTGAGAATATCCAAGTCATATGGAACCGTTCCCTCGTTGTCGTGTTTCGTCAGCACGTAGCAGCGTCCGGCGTAAATAAAGAGACTACTGCTCCACAATTCATGTACCGAATCATTTTCTCGCACAGGGCATTTATCGCATACATCTACTCTTCAGAGCCAGGCTGGTGTCGTAAGGCGGTTTACCCAGCTGAGTCGGTAGATAGTCTTTATTTCGGACTGCATAGGACTTCCATAGTGATAACATTCCTAAATAGTGTACACATTTGGGTTCTTTGTCTTCTACCGAACAGAGCTACGATCCATCTTTTGCATGGTGTTATGGTATTCGCCCGCCTCCACCGTGAGAATGTCACAGTGACCTTTTGTGGGAATGGGCCTAGATACTCTGAACATGCAGGTCTCCAATCGTGATCAGGTTACCTCTATCTGGGAAGAAATCATCTGAGTATAGAGAAGTTGTGCGCGCAAGTGATCATGAACTGGCCGACCGACGTTCAGTCCACAAATCCGGTATATTATCAGTGAGATAGCAACATATCGACTCGATTAACTTGATAAGCTGAGGTAGTGAGCTAGCTAGCTATGAGGTGCTGTTACTCAAAAGTACAGTAAAAATAGCAAAATTTTCCGTGTTTTTGGCTTTCATGTGGCAAACAGATACCAGTATTAATGAGGAAGATTGTATAAACTTCACTCGTTTCGTATATACTCTATTATCGTCATGGTTCGTGAGGCGCGCCTTTTGTTTCAGTTTCGACTCTACTCTTTTCATCGATTAAACCTTCCCCCCTTTTCTCTCTTTACTTTTAGTGAGACTGAGACCCTCAATTGGAAACATTCGCTTCAGCCATTGCGCGCTACATGCTAGCTTCTTCGCATGGACAGCTCAGCATCTCGGATCCAATTGCTATCAAAATGATGGGAGACACTGTCGGAGAAAAGGAAGGATACATTCTCCGTCACTGAGTTTTCTAACGTTGATTTGTCGTTTAATTCTTGACCTAGAGGTAGACAGCAAGCTCCATCTACGAGTGAACCCCAACCAAGTCATCGCTCCTTAAGAGATCATATCAATGGAGTCTCGCAAGACACCGGTGAGCCTTTCTTTGCTCCTTTGAGACCAGACTCGACGAGTCCTTGGAGCACAACGTGGAACTTTCGCCAACGAGCCCAACTGGATCCGGCGGCGATACAACGGTCATAACAATTCACTGTGACACTGATAGAGAGGACCCGTGGTGTGGTATGTTCCTCTGTCTTGAGTCACCGAATGATGTCAGCTTACTACTTCACTCGGGATAACGACGCTATATTGTGCATGATACTGCATTTCGTTACACAGAGGAACAGCCAGACCGACTATCATTTAATCCGTCAGAGCAATAAATGGGACATAATGAGATCACATGTGCTTGGGTAATAAGGTACTTCTATGCACGCTTGTCTGGTAGTGAGTTGAGGATGAGGTTGATCAGACCTTTACTGAATCACTCGTAAGTCATGGCGTGGATAGAGGCCGGTATATGTCGATGTCAGCCATCTAGGGCCGACAGTATCACAGAAGACATCAGGGTTCTCAGGTCTGTGCACTTCCACTTCGTCTGTTGCGCTCAGCGATGTGTTCCCCGAAGGCAAGATGGACAACATAGACCCCTGTGACCCCAAGCGTTTACCTCTTTCGAAGTCCGCCAGCCGAGACTGGATTTGATACCCAGAACTAATTAGGGGAGGTCTAGACAGATGAGAACATAGCCACAATGCTACATATATCTGAGGCTATTATCGTCGAAGCTCCTTTGATAGTATACGGAGATGCTACCCGACAATTTCTCCTCGAGTGGCCGTCAAGTGACGGGAGAGAAGGCGAGTGTTGAAGGAAGGGTCTCAGAAGTCCTTTGCGTCCGAGGTACCGAAGAAACTCGGGAAACTCGCAATCCCTTCTTGGGCGCAGATATGCCAGCGGGTTAACGTATATTAAATCGCATACGGATCCGCGTTGTTGGTGAAGAGGCCCAAATGTTGCCAACCACTGTAATTTGCGTGTGTTTCGATGAACAGAGTCGGACTTGCACCATATAGAACTGCTGGCATATCGGCGCCCAAGAAAGGAATTTGTGGGGGTAGCTCGTTTGTACAACACTTATAACCCCCTCTGGGCCTTATAGACGATCATGTTTCGGTTTCGGCATCTTTCAGGCTGCTGCCGTCTTCATTTCTGCAAGTCGAAGCAGAGAGAAGACGTTGAAAGAAAGCGGCGCAACCTGTGAGGTACGTACCATGGCCTAGCATCGCCGTACCTGACTGTGCCTGGCGCCTCTGTATGCACCCCAGAAGAACTAAGACCAGGAACAGGAACAATGAGCGGGGCCTTTTGCGGTACAAATCGTTGAGAAGTGCCCCCCAGTCTCAATTGACAACTGGTCCGAGCTCCCAGCCGCAAATAGTTGTTGTCAGCCCTTTTATATCAACGCTTCCAAGACACTTACAGAATTCAACACTCACACACCCATCACAAGTAAGCGCCAACCAGGTACGTAGGTAGGTAAGGTAAATACCAAGCTTTGAAGCTCATTTAACCTCCCAAATCTTATCCGTTCATCTACCTTTTTCATCATCGTTTTCTATCCTTCCTTTTCCATTTCCCTTTTATTAACGTTTTTTTTCCCCATCCTCTTTTCTTCCTCCCACCTCTTCCTCATCATTTTTTTTTTTTTTCGGATCCTTTTCATT
>HF970620.1:11888-22351 GCA_000604205.2 Neurospora africana FGSC 1740
TGGGGGTGATTGGGGTTCCTAATGAGCCTGAGGGGAAGAGGGAGGGGAGAAGCCCGGGGAGAAAGGGGGTGTTGTGAGGAGGTAGTGAGGACGGGAGGTGGTTAAGGTGCTGGATGTCCGTTTGAATCGGCGACGTCTATCCGTTGGAAGAGGCGGGAGTCGGGGCCTCTTGCAGCTGAGTCGTGTCTCGGATGCCGATTACGTTGGCGAGCGTTGAACGAGTCTTCTCCGGTTATCCAGACTTGGGCATAACGACACTGAACGACGACATATCACCACCATTCCCAGCAATGAACGATACTATCAACCAAGCGTGTTTCTTTATAACATGGAATCGATATTAAGGTACTGAACTTTTTCTATCTAACGCCCCAAGTCTAGACCCAGTGGCCACACCGTTTGCATCCCATTTCCCCGCCTTGCTCCCGAACCGAGCCGAGCCATGAACACCAGAAATATCGATAAAAATGACAGTAACGAAGAAAACCGCTGAAATCTCCGAACTCCTGATAAGTAATAGCTAGTATGTACCGAAACGCAACGCCAGGTCCTTTTGACTCGCCCTTTTTTCCCTCCCCTTTCCATTTTCCTTTGCTTTCCTTCCTTCCTGGCGAGTCTGTCCATTATGTCCCGTTGACCTTTTCCTTTTCCTTTTTTCCTTTTCTATTCCGCATTCCCGTCCCTGGCGTATCGGTGCTGTTACCTATCTTATGTTGAGTTCTCTAGTATCTGTGTCTCATTCTCCCCTTCTCCTTTTCCTCCTTTTTGATCTGCTCCCCCTCCTTTCCTTTCCTTCTCCATCTACCATATCTATCATCCACCATCCATCCATCTGACCCTTCTGGTGTTTTGTCGCCTGCTTGTCGTCTGCTTGTCTATCTGCGTGCGTGTGTATATATGTGCTTGTAGTGGTAGTACTTATAACGAGCCCCATCCTGTCTGTATCGGTACAGGTACTAAGTACAGAAGGAAACTCGTACCTAGGTATACACACACGTTTTGCGTATATGAAAAGCCATCAAGTGGCAGACAAGTTTGTGATTAAAGAGTGAATGGAGACTGGAGAGTGAGAGACGAAAGGTAGAGAGAGGGTGGAAGGAAGGAGGAAGAGGATGGGAAGACGATCATCACTCCTCCATGTAATCATCATCCGAGTCCTCCTCTTCCTCAGAGTCAGAGTCAGACGCATCAGAAATGTCGTAATCCCCATCACCATCAGTGCCGTCGTTCGCGTTCTCATCAGCATCATCCCCCAGGGCACTCATATCAAGCCAATCCGAGTAGGCCAGTGGTAGATTACCTTCCTCGTTCCCCTCTTCCCTCTCATATTTCACCTGACCACCACCACCACCAATCTCCCTCTTAACATCCACTCCATCATCAGCATCAGCATCAGCCTTAACTTGACTCTGCCTCCTCTGGACTTGACCAGCCCTGGATGATGCAAACCGGGAAGACATCAAAGAAGACTGGGAAAGAGGATGATAAGGACTCCGCTTACTCCTCTGCTCCCAAAACGGCCGCTGCAGATCTTTGCCGCGCGCAAGCTCGGCGCGCATCAGCTCCTCCCACCGCTTGCGGACCGTGGCGTTGCCGAACTTGTAGGAGCCGCCGTGGGAGAAGATGTAGGCTGATACTTGCTTCCAGGGGATTTTGGTGGTGGTTGTGGGGATGGGTTGGGGTTGGGGTTGGCTGGACGTGGAGGCTGAGCGGGTTGTGGAAGTAGATGGGGAGGGGGGACGTTTGGAGGAGGAGGAGGAGGAGGAGGAGGACTCGGTGGGGGCGGGTGATGATTTGGAAGAAGACCCTCGGGAGGTAGTGGTGGTAGAGACGAGGGAGGTGATTCTCATGGCTTCCTCTCCATCGGGTTTTGTTGTTGTTGTTGTTGTTGGTGTTGACGAAGTGGACGGCGTCGAATATGAGCCACGTGCAGCGGAAGAGGAAGAGCTTGATGAGGAAGTCTTGGAGACGTTGGAGGCAGGGTTGGAGTAAGTAACGCTCAACGGCCCTTTCTTCAGCTCCCTAACCGCCTTTTCCAAAAGTCTCAACTATATTACACAGCACTTATGTCAGTAAGGTATTTCCCTTCATACAAACATACATCTCGGCCGTGCGGGGAGTGGCAGTACTCACATCCTTATCAGTCCACTCCGGCTTCCGAACCCTCTCCTCCCTACTCTTCGTCAAAGTCCTGTACCGTCCCCGCAGAGTCGACTCCGCCTCCGTGAACCGCCCAATCTGGCGGATCTGCTTGTACGACTTTCCTTGGTTGCGAAGACGCACCAGAAGCGCGTCTTGGTCCGCTCTGGCGCGCTTGAGATGGTCGGTTGCGTGGTCTTGATGGCCTTGAGCGCGGCGTTTGTTGTTGTTGGAAGAGGAAGATGGGTGGTAGGGGTGAGCGCCGTGGTGGAATGGTTGTTGTTGTTGTTGTTGTCTGCGGGAATGGGAGGCCAGTGAGGGGTGAGGGTGCTGGTACTGGTGCTGGTGGTGATGCGAGGGAATGGTGTTTGGCTTGATCATCAGGGGATGATGATGAGGACCAGGAAGGCCGTGGGGGTGGCCCTGTCCCTGGTGATGCGCCCAGGCCATGGAGGGAGAGTTGGGATGGGAGGGAAGCATCTCTCTGGTTGTCATGACGGCGGGGTTGTAACGAGGGCTCATGGGCGGGGGACTGCGAGGGAGGGACTTGCGTTGTGCCCGGTTGCTTGGTTGCTGGACGTAGTGCGGGTGTAGTTGGCTGGTGTTGAGATGCTGACTGCCGAACTGAACAGCGTTGTTGCCGCCAAAGTCAAGAGGCAGTGGCATCTGGTTCAGGTGGAAGAAGCTATTGGCGCCGATGGGGGATGACTCGGGAGAGGGATTAGGCGTTGGTGTTTTGTGGTGAGGGTTGTTCAGCCATAGCGAGCCGGGCGCGACGGACAGTGGTCCCTCAGGCTTTATGGCGGCATTGGTGTCAGGTTGAAAGTGTGTAGGACCCGAAGACGGGTAGTCAAATACCGTGCGGTGGGAGATGGGGCCTCGGAAGGGAATATCACCACCGCTGGCACCGGAGGAGGGCGAGGAAGACGGATGATGTGAGAAGTTACTGCCGCCAGTGTTGTCAAACGGAACGCCGCTGCCGTTGAGCATGACTGATGGGTACTGCTGCTGGTGCTGGTGCTGAAGTGAGACACCGCCGTTGGCAGAAGAGGGTCCAACTCCGAAGCTGCTGTGCGTAGGGCTGGGGAGGCCGTCACACCCCAGAGGCAGTGAGTGGTGAATATTGTGGAATGGGTTGATGGGGCTGGATGGCATGGTAGACAAGCCTTCTTCGGACATGTTGTCGAGTGAAAGTGACGAGGACAACCGAGGTTCATCCAACATCGGCTCAGCAGAGACAGAGTACTGGTGGAGGTTGTGCCACCTTGGTTCAGCTTGAGGGTGGGAAACAAACGAGGGAGAAGCCGAGGTGAGTGATGACGATGGGGCTGAGGTCCAAACCACGCTGAAATCCGGCGGAGTTTGTTGGTGAGGAGAAGCACCACTGGCATTGTTGAAGAGAGTGTCTGTCTCAACGGTCCCTTGGTGAGGTAGGCACGCAGGCGCATCTGACAGCCCGTGTTGTGATAGCTCTGCCGCCTGCTGCTGTTGTTGACCGGGATAGGCAGACATGCTGCTGCTGTTGGGAGAGGTGATGCTAGCGCTGGTGGTAGTGGTGGCAGTGGTATGATCCGAAAGGTCCATGTAGCTGCCCTGGATCTGCTGTTGGAAGTATCCTTTGATCAGTAACATGTTCGATGTTGGTTTGTTTGTATTTGAAGATGAACAAAGAAAAAAAGGGAAGGGACTGGAGCAGTGTATCGGGAGGAGGAAGGGAAGAAGGAGAAACAGAAACAGAGACACAGATGGAGACAAAAGACAGGAAAACAGAAGAAGAACTCCACACATACCGGAGCGGGAGACGAACCCCAGCTTGCGTCACTCGTGGGAGAGAAAGACTGTGCGTCATTACTTGGATTGCTCTCGGTGGAAGGCCGGTGGAAGCTGCTGCTGGTGCTGTTGCTGTTTCCATGTCCTTCATGTTGGCGACATGTCTCGTACTCTGGAGATGATTCGCTCCATGTGGCGCCCACCGACGGCGAACTCGCAGACATGGTGTCAAAGGACGTGCTGAAGGGAGTCATCATGTCCATGTCAATGTCCATGTCCAGGTGAGAAGAAGACGGGTCAAACTGAGGATTGTGATGGATGTGGTGGAGGGAATGAGCAGTGGCGTTGTCGTTGGTGTCGGTCGTTTGACAGAAGCCTTCTAGATTCAGGGATTTGTCCCACTGGTTGTCAAAACCGTCGAGACCGTTGTGAGAAAGAAGTGGAAAGCCGGTTGTAGCAGTAACTGCGGGTGTGGTAGCTGCTTCGAGGAGGTTATTGTGCCAAACCATTTCGTCGGCTTCTTCTTGGGGTTTCAGGTTACTGATAAACATCTTTTTGGTCGCCTTTTTCCCGGTGGAAAGAAAGTCGGCGGTGAGTTCAAGTTGCTTTGCAAGCCTGTTCCTTACGTCTGCACAGTTCTCCGCCGTCGTCCAGGTCCTTGATGGCCAGACCAGTCGGGTGCGATTCTCACCACACTGCCGCCAAAGTTCTCGATATTATCTCCGTATACCTTCGATTATTTCCCCTCAATTTTTCTTCTCGATCTTCACCGCTGCTCTGCGTCCTTGCGTGGCACTTGTCTTGCTCCAAAGGGTGTTCTGCTGCCCTCCGGGTCGGTGGAGGAGCCCCGCAACGATGGCGTGGTGTGGTGATGCGGGAGGGGAGTGTTCAAAGAACTCCTCCTTGCTGCCTGACAACGGTCAAAAAATCGTCGGGCTCGTGCGGGTGGTGCGGTCAGATCTGGTGGGATTTCTGGTTCGTCATGCAAGAGTCAAGTAGGCAGCCGAGGACGAACTTTCCAGGATAGCCTGATAATTTTCTGGGTGGATGCCTTGACTCTAACCACCTGTTCCTTCACTGGGTTGGATATGGGTGGCTCAGGTTACTGGCTGCGGCAGTGGGGGAGATGGAAAGGCGGTTGCCTATGAGCGGGAACCTCCAAGGTTGGGTGAATGGTATCTCAGATGACAGGTGAATGTCGGAGTTCGGCGAGTGTAAGCTCGAGACGTGCTCGGTAGATCCGAAGACAGACGATGGGAATGTGACAATTGCAATGTGACAGAACGAGTGCAAAGCAGGGCAAAGGAAGTGGAGGTGGCTGTTACTGATGGAAGTCTGAATGATGGTTCACCACGTTTCAAGTGTCTCGGACTGGAACACAGATATACAGGATCGGTGACATCAAGTGGACTAAGTATTATTCTGATATCTCTCCTCGATGAGTGTCTTCCCCGCAAGCTACATGGCGCCAGGAGTGGGTATCAAGGGGGCCATTGTTTTGCCTAGTGTCCATTCTATTCAGTCATCCCATCTCTTTGCACCGGGAGATTATGATGGAGCCTGATGGCGGTTGAGGCAGGTGAAGGCGGAGACCATGCTCATTGTGGACACTGGATTTCCTAGATGGGATGACTGATCCTTCCTTTCCGTTGATGGGGCAAGTTCCAGTTTCTTATTCTTGAAATGAGCGCACGAGGAAAACATTCGGGCCGCATATCTTCTAGGCCTGCTTTTCGAGTCCGGCCAGGGCCCGGGAGGGAGCTGTCATATCTCACGGCCTTCGTCAAGTGACAGGAGGCTCAGCTGGGAGGAGTGAACGTGACCATTGCCTTTCCTGGTCTCGGCTTCGCGGTTTGCAGCCCCATCAGCAGTCCGGTGGCGAGCAGGGACGTTGTCCTGGCTACCCGTGCCTGCCCACAACTTTGCCGTGACTGTACCGTGGAACGGGGCAAGACGATTGCGGTTAGCCACGCTCAGGAAGGGCCACGATGTGGCCTCGACTCCCAGCTGCCCTGTGGCGACTGGCCGGCCTGCTGTTTGAAAATGAGCTTCTTGAGATGTCAACTCTGCAGTGGGCCCGGGGAGCAGGGTAGTAGTGGCAGAGGAGTTAGTCTGGGGAGATGATGGGCAGAAAATGCAAACAGTGCAGCCTCTTTCCCCCGGCAGAACGCAGGAGTAGTGTCCATGATGGATAATCAGCCAACCACTTTTCACCCACAAGAACTGCCATGATGCTGCCCCCACGTTACCTACTGGTGGGTACTTGCGAGACAGACAGGCGGGAATCGGGAACCCAAAGGATGGGGAAGATCGATGATCTACCGCGGCGTTGGGCATGGGAAGATGATTGCATCCACTAGGAGGCCCGGCTCCGGCCTATCGTCTGCGTTATGGTAACATCCAAACATGCGTAACATGCTTTGCCAGGGGGGCAGCGAGCTGTCATGCTGTCAGCAGCTGCGGGTTTTGCGGCTTCTGCAACCCTCTTCAAGGAACACCTCCAAGAGGCCGGTGTTTACACTGCCAAGTGTTGTCCTATTGGGTGGCCGTCATTTTGTGGATGATGCCAATATGCAGCTGCCATACCAGGATACACTGCAGCCAAGAGGGGGAGGCTCGGTACGCTAGTACTGAGGAGCTGAGGAGTAAGGGGGGTTTGTTTAGATTTTTTAGACAAGTAAACACCGGCGTCAGGAGAAGGAAAAACGTTTGCAGACACTATCAGCAGGCTAGTCTCCAAAACTAGCAGGAGCATGGGAAATATTGCCCGCTCATAGCACTAGACAGACGGTTTTTCAGGGCAAACAAATGATATCAGATAGGTCGTGAGGATCTTCTGCGGCTCCCTCTTACCATTGACAGCCAAACAAGGGACGTGTCTCTTTTTTCTCCTCACGGACGCTGCCGAGCGTTCCATGAGCCCGGCGACAACAGCTGTACCCTTTTCGGAACGCCGTGCAGGCCTCGGCTCGGCGGGAACCATCCGCTTCAACGGCATCAAACCATGAGTGGGATCCAGTGCTGCCGATTCGTCGTTTCTTTGCTTGTTCAACGCTGGGGCAAGGTTGATACCGAGTTCCTGGAATCTGGGAGTTGCACAAAGTTTCCTTGTTATTGGCACACAATTGTCCCGGTAGTTGGCAAATGAAAAATATCAGATGGTGTTAATTGAAATGACATACTTGGAGGGAGGAGTTGAGTATGACGCTGAAGGAAGAGTTGGGATAAAGTATACGAGGCGAGCAATTGTGTTCCAGCCTCGTTATTGTGCGTGGCCTTCATCATCTGGTCTGATATCTACACGCCGGTTTCATGTCCGAGCAATTGGGCTCTTCCTTGAGCCTCCTTCATTCGTAGGCCGTGGGGGTGAATCATGTAGGTACGGTACATTGGTTCCGTTCATGCTCGTAATGATTGTCGTTTGATGGGTGTTGTCATTGCCATTATGATCATCTGGACTCGAAATTTGACATGTTGCATCCAACGAACTGAACTGTCCACCAACTGCTCAACCCCCGTGGGCTCCATGAGTGGCATCGCATCTCGGAATCTCCTTCCCCCTTTCCCCGTCCCCGCCTCTCTTACCTTGACAGTTGCAAATGCGCGACATCTATCGGCCCACCATGCAAACCGGGAGATTTGTTCATGGAAGCCGGGCCACCAGTTCCTTCCTGAGCTTTCCATCTGTTGTGGTTCCCACTGCCACGATGCTCCTGCCACCCTGCTCGTCAACAATGAATTTGATAGGCCCAGCGGGCATCTCGCGGAGAGTTCCCTCCCACTTGATGGCTTGGGAAATGTCAGGGCAAAGCTGCGTGGCAAAATCCACCGGGTTGATGTTGAGTCCCCCGCCATACTGGGCTGGTATGTTCTCAATATCTATGGTCTCTTTCAGGGTAGGCAAAACATCCTCTGTCTGCACAATAACCAATTTCTCCGCCGTTCGCGGGTCAACAAACTTCTTCAACACGCCCCAGATCTTGGAAAAATATGACGAGGCATTGAGGACCTTTTTTTTCATCGTGTCAGCAAAAGAAAAGAAACATTTGTCATGGCACCTGCTCCCAATATCAAAATGCATGCGACAACTCACATAGACCCTGGCCACAACCTCGGGATAGCAAGTCGCCAACAGCTTGCTGATATCCTGGGCATACGCCCGCACGTTCCACGCCTGTTTGAACGTGAAGCTGGCAATATCAACGAGATAAACCGCGCTCGTCAGGGGTGCAATCTCGTTCTCGGCGGTGGTGGAATCTGACCGGTCTTGCTGCATGGCCGAGCACAGAGGAAGCACAAAACGGGACAGGTAATCATGGCACAAGATGACCCGTCGCGTCGCGTCGGGACTTGTCCGGTCCTTGCCGTAGCTCGTCGTGGTGGCTGTGTCGAGAGAGGCAATGTTGAAGAGGCAAATGGGTAGTCCGCGTTTGTCCCGTCGGCCGGACCAGTGAGGGTACTGGGTAGACGGAGATTGAGGGTTCCGAGGATTAGCTTCCCTTTTCCGCCCGTTCGTTTCCAAGATTTTTCTCATCTTAGCTCATGTTGACGGGTCGTACGTACCATGTTCTTGGTATTCTCAAAGTCTGTGATGCGGATAGTGTCGTATGCTGCTGTTGCATCGACAGAAGAGCGGATTTCTTGTGCTTCCTCGAACTGCTTGAGGGCTCCATCTACGTCGAAGGAACGCCCGCGAAGGAACCTCCTGCATCGTTGTCAGCGTTGTTCACCCATGTTGGTGAAGGAGGTTCAGAAGTTGTAGACGGGATGGAAGCGGGTAAAGGCCTACAGAAGGGTTGTTTCATCGTTCAGACCATCCCGAACGTCTTCCTTTGAGAGGCCTACCGGGTGGTCAAGGTATCCCCGGCTGCGGCAGAGCTCCAGTAATGCGTCAAAGGACGCCTGCTCTTGCCCAGTGAGTCCCAATGCAAGGGAAATCCTGACAGGGCTCTGTACTTCCATGGTTTTAGCTGGGTCGTGTGTGTGTGAGGTTTGGACAAATGGTCAGGATCCACATCAATGATAGATGTAATTTTCCTTTGAACGAGAGGTGCAGGTGAATACAACCTCCAGTCATCAATCTCTCCGGCTGATAAAATAACCCAGGTACCAAGAGCCTCATCCTTCATCCAACTCTACATCCCCCTTCCAGCTCCGACTTTAGGCATATCTCAGCTGTACGTCAGAAGTTGCCTTAGGCAAGGGGACAGGGTGATCCAGGACCATCTCCCAGTTGCCGATCCGGCATCATTCTAGACATAATGGAGTATTCCGAGCCCATGGGAAGATAAGGTACCTTAAGCGTGCCATTGTATCACGTAGCACCCACGGCATTCCAATTCGTATAACAGGTACCGACATCCTCCATCGAGTGATGTAAACGGGGACATTCTGGATTCCGGGGCCTTCTTAGGTCGGCGATAGTGTTGTTAGTGTCGGTAGCTTAATCCATTGTGGATCCGTTTTGCGCTTTCTTAGTTGCTCGTCGCCCTTCGAATCGCTCATCTGGACCCAGATTCTGACATCACCACTCGACGCTACTGTGAATTCTGAATAGCGTCAATCTTTCCACGATCACTACCTATTGGCGATGTCCCAATGGCCCAAAACGCAATATGTCATTTCTGCATTGCTGGGGAACTCATCATCATCATCACCACAACAATAAACTGAGATGGCCAGCGATAATCCAAGTTGTCCAAGCCGATCATGACAGGTTCCGGCTGGATGGGAAACCCGGCGGGCGATCCTATGATCGACGCCAGATCTGTGACCCTACCATCCAGGAGGATCTCTCTCAGTCCCAGTGTCTCGGTACCTACTTCTACTCTTATGAGTGACGATGTATTGTGTCATCGGCGATGTAATAATGGTATAAGGTTGAGGCGGCCATCAAAGATAAATCCTCATACAGCATGTGCAAGCCGAGTAAGAGAGAGAAAAGGAACGCAAAACAAAAAAAGAAACCAAATGATTCCTACCGACTTTGACCTCGACATCGACCACCTCCTACCACTCCTAGCACTTTCCGTCACCTTCGTCAGAAAATCATGGAGATGGACGACCATACTTCAGAGCTCCTCGACATCTCTCGATATGACACCCACGGATTCTGTCCTGGCTATACCCTGAGGCGGCACAAAGCAGAGACACTGGCCAACGCCGGCTGCTACGAAGCACGACAGGACTGGATCCAGTACATCGGGCCCGTGGAGGAGTTTGGCAACTGCAACCCCGTAAACGGGAACTTCACTGCGGTAGTCCTGCCCTTGACCAAGCCTGAGCGCCTCGGGCTGGTGGCGTATATCCTCGAGTATGCCTTTCTGCACGATAGTGTGGTTGAGGCAGCGAAGGATGATGCATCGGTAAGCTCCCATCGCCCTCTCTGATGCCAGCTAGAGAGAAAAGATACTGACCGTGCAACCAGTCATCAAAAGAAGACAACGACGCCTTCAGCCTCGGCGACATGGAAACCTCCCACCAAAACGCCAAGCTGGGCCGAAAACAGATCCAAGCAAAGATGATGCTCCAACTCACCCAGACCGACCCCATCT
>HF970620.1:69150-89121 GCA_000604205.2 Neurospora africana FGSC 1740
CGAGGGAAGGAGTGCCGGAGACTTGGTAAGTGTGGCTGGGAGATGCTCGACCGAGGATTTTCACCGAGGTGAGAGCGGGGAGAATGGTGCCTGTTTGCAGGCCGGAGGTGCGGGCCATGCATTGCACTTGGAGACCGGGAAGGGTGTGGGAGGGGGCGATGGAGGCTGGGAGGATTGTTGGGATTTGATCCGGGGGGATGCTGGGGAGGCGGGTGTGTTTCTTCCCTTTCTTGTCAGACGGAGGGTTAGAAGCCTTGGGAATAACGTTATCAGAAGGTTGGCGATCGTCTTCGAATTCGAACAAAGCCCAGTCAATTTCGTGCACGAGACCATTTTCCTTGCGCCGACGAATACCGCTGGAAGCGTACATCTCGCCGACCCGGAAGGTGTCAAGATGGTCTTGGTCTTTGTCTTCGGCAGAGGGGTAGAAGTCCGAGGCGACGTCGTCTAAAGCCGGTTGCGTGATGATGAAGCCTTCACCGCAGCCGGGGTCGATGCCGGGGATGTCGCCGGGTTCGGTGAACTGTTCTTCTTCATAGTAGTCGTCATCGTCAGAAGCTTCGCTGGTTATGACGGACTCGGAATAGGCTTCGGAATCGGTGTCGGAGAATTCACAGGCGTAGTCACCGTTTTCGCTGCCATCAGGAGAGGATTCGTCGGTGTTTGAGTACTGTTGAGCATACCATGCGGCCAGGTCGTTTAGGCCTCCTCCTGCCATACTTCTCGTATTATCATCGGCGGCTTGATCGGAATCGGGATCATCCAACATGTGATGCACCGTCATCCCGTAGGGCTTGTCGTCCACCACAATGAGTCCTCCCAAGCTGACAGGCGGCAAGTGCCGATCGCCAATCCATGCCCCAATACTCGCTCCATTCTGTGGCTTTGGCTGGTATGATGGGTTGGCGGCTATTACATCTCCAGTATCCTCCGAGTTGGCCATGCTGCGGTTGATAACCTGCTTTCGCGACCTGAGAACCTGGCCCTTGCATACCTTGAGTCCGAAATTCGACCTTGTCCCATCGAACAAAACACCCAGCTTCTTCTTCAGAATGGCCCTGACCTTGCTGACCGAAGTGCAGACGACCAGAACGGTAGGCTTAGTGCGGTGTGGTGATTCGCCGATCGATTCGAGGGAAATCTCGACGGATTCCGGGTTCTTGCGGTAGAAGGTTTTGAGAGCCGAGTTGATCTCAGGCATAAGAACAGAGTTCCACTGTTCCACGACATCTGGCGGCAAGGGTACGTGGGGGTAGAGGCGTGCCTTTTCTTTGCCTGAAGAGTCTCTGGTTCGGGCTGTAACGTGTCAGAAGTTGTCAAATGCCACATCAGATGACGCCGCTTACCTTGAATCTTCGCGCGCACTTCCGCCTCAGGATCAATGGGCACCACAGTTATGGGAGGATCTGACTCTTCACTCTGGCGGACAACCGAAGTAGGCGTCTCTACCGGCGGCTTTTCTGATTTGGTCTCCTTGGGCGATGAACCAGAACCAGATGCAGTTGGTTCTGAGGATATCTGCACAGCCGGCGGCGCAGGAGAAAGGTCGTCTCCCAACCTCTCTTCCAGGTTGCTCACGCCATCCAGAATGCAGCATGCTTCGAGATATCGGCTAGCCTTGAACTCGACATGACGAGCAATCTCGTCCACGGTATGTTGACCACCAATTTCCTGATCCACAGCCCTTAAGCAGGTCTGAACGGCCTTCATGTAGAGCGTACCGCATCGGATAACCAATTGGTCAAGAATCGAATTGGAGACGACTGGGTTCTTCACATCCGGGAGAATATTCTCCAGCCTATTCCAGAGACCGATCGAAATAAGAATCATGGCCAGAGAATAAAGATCCAGTGTCTTGGAATCCGCATTGTTGGAGAGAGGACTTTGGGCACTGTTCTTTGGGTCCAACGGATGTCTATAAGGCGTAAAGGATTCAGGTTCGTCTTGTGATTGTGGATCTGAGAATAAGTCAAACGACGAGACCAAAGGTCGTCTGATGTCGACCTCGCCTTGACTCATTCCGCTGATCTCTGGGTCGGTGCTGACTGCATTGCAGAATGAGATGTTGTCAATAAGGAGGTTGCCATGAGTGATACCCCTGGCATGCAGGTCAAAGATGGTGTTGGCTAGGTTCGCAGCCAGACGAAACTTTGCCTCGAGCTTCGGTTCAAAGTCGGGACGAGCGAGAAGATCTCCCAATGAGCACATGGAGTACAATGGGTTCTGAGTAAGGTTTTCGTAGGTCACCGGATTGAAGGTCCTAGGGAATCTGTAAACGAGACCGAACCTGGAGTTCTCCATATCCTCAAAATAGGCCAATAAGCGAGGAAGACCGGTCCAAGAACTGGATGAGCGCTGGGGATCGGCTTGAAGACCGGACGACAAACGTTCAAACTTGGTCATGGGCGGTGTTATCCCCGTCATGGAGTATAGGCTATCAAAGGGCGCATATTCCAAAAGAAGAGGTCCGTAGGGAACCTGAGCGCCCATCCGTTGCATCAACTCGGCATAGGCCTGCTTGCCCATAAAGACAATCTCCCTTGTCCCCTGCTCCTGGCTTCCAGCCTCGGTCATAGGCACGGCTTGCATGTCGCGTAGGTTCATGAGAGTGCCAGGATCGATCTGCTGTGGTGTCTGGATCCTGGTAGACTCGAATGGGCGGTACTCCTCGGCGGGAGAAGAAACGGCCCTCTGAAGCCTTTCCCGGGCGGCGGATGAGTGCTGAGCATAGGAGGATCTCGTCCTGGACAGGTCGTAGAGGGTATCGATGGACGTCGTCAAGTCGCGGATAAGGTCTTCAAAGCGGTTCTTGTCCCATACCACCATCCTAATCTTTTCTCCCCGCTTTGGTGGTTGATATGGCTCATTGCTCTCGCCCGTCAACTGCTTGGAACTGTTCCATAGTGGCTCGGCCTCAGCTAGGATGTCCTTGATGGTGGACATAATACTCCCGACGACTTCGCTGAGGCCGGCCTTGGACAGTGATGAGTCGATGTAGACCTCGGCGGAGTGAGTAGGATCCGACCATTCCAGACCCCAGCTGACAAGACGGTCCTTTTGGATCTTGAGCTTGCGGTGGAGGGACTTGATCTCGGGGTCGGCCTCGGCATGTTGGACGGGCTCCTTGACGAAGTCGGAGGATTTCTTGGTGTCGTTGTAGAGCCTGCTGAGTCTCCTGTTGAGGGACGACCCAAGCTGGAAGCCGCCCATGGGGATGCCGGATGCCATGATTACGGTTCAAGTCGGGTATTGTTGAAAACTGTACAGTATTGTGATATGCAGCTGGAAAACTGAGGTTATGTTCGGATGAGATTGCGGGTTAATACATGGCGATGAGGTCTTTGATAGTCCGATCGAAAAGTGAAGAAGCTGCTGATAATTGAAAAGTGAGAAGATATCAAAAAAGGATTAGATTGGATTGAAGTATCGTAACACAAGAGGCGACAAGTGGAGGCCAAGACAACGCGGTTCGATTGTAACCCGAGACTACTGCAGCTGAATGATATGCCAAAGGTGGTAGTCAATGTGGAAGGAGTGGTGTGGCACACGATATATGGAAATAAACACCTGCAGAAGTGGGTGAGAAAAGAGCCGCAACTTCTCAATGTCGAGAGCAGATCTGCGGGACTCCTCTTGGAGAAATCTCGGGCTGTGATCATCACGAACCGCAGGGCTCGGCTTCCTTGCACCTTCTCCAGAATGTCGGTGCCTGGCTCATTTCAGTTCCTCTTTTCCCAAGAGTCTTTGAGGGAAAGAGTGCCGGTGCCATGAGCGCGTGGCTTCCCCGAACCGCGTGTTTGGCCATTGGTCCACGGTGGGGTTCCGGAATCCTGCTGCCTGCTGTCGAAATGCGAATTACAGCGGGGGTTCAATCACGGTGTGTGATTGGTCAGATTTCGTCTGGATCGACAGTTTCACACCCTGACAGCCCTTTTCAGTTGCCAGGATGAGAGCTCCAACTGCCAGAGACCTCCTGTCTCGACTCTCTCGTCGACTTTCCTTTTGTTCACCACTCCAACCGGAAATTACCTTGACACCAGAGGATCCCGATCAATGTTCTTCCGCTAGCTGTTCATACATGCAGCTTCCATATTGCTTGCTGTTCTCCCTTCTCGCCACCACTTAATCTGGGCCTACCTTGTTGGTCTCCCTGGACTCTTCACCACGATGGCCCCTGTGGAGGGATTCCTCTGGCTTCTAGGCCGCCTTCTAGGTCCCTGTTGATCCCGGGTTTAAGCCTCAATGAGGGCCTCTTAGTTCTAGCGTCAGACCGTCAGATCGTCAGACTATTCAGGCTCCATCTTCGGATACTTCAACCGTTCTCGCTTCTTTCAGGCCGCCAGATTTACACATGGCCTCTTCACAAGGCACGCTTTGACAGAAGACTATTTCCGGTGACAATACCTATGGACTGCCTGGAACATGTCATCCCATGGAACGCTGAAGTTGGGTCTCTGGAATCTCGATAGTGTACCTCTTGCCTTCGAAACAAGGCCACTCCCTCGCATACTACCATCACTTGGCTATCGATGCGTTGCACATTAATAGTAGTCTATCAACCAAAGACTATGCCCCCTTTCACATCGCGATCTAGGTCACACAACCGAACGACACCGGCAGCCACGTCGAGGCCCAATTAACAGCACGGTCGGATGCAGTAGCGGATGCACTTGTCACCCACAACTCAGACCCATCTACAGTCTCCAGCGACTCAGAGGCCAGTTAATCCTGCTGCCTGCTCGCTCGAATTAACCACACAGGCGGCCTTTCACCACCAACTTGACCTATCACGCATCGCGGCCGCAAGCAATCTCCACAGGAAGACGCACAGATATTCAACAAAAGTTTATTGCTACATCGTTCGTGTAGCATTGGATCTCGAACTTGGTGGTTGTGAGCTTTGGTTTGGGGCGTGTAGCTAGTGGTAGCTCCATCTCTGAAGATCGAGCCCAAAGGGGTATAACCAGGCCAGACACGTCGGGTCAACTTTTCACGAATCACTTCGCCCGAATCGTCCAAAATCCAATGAGCGACCTATTTCAGAAGTTTCCGCAGACAGAAGTCCAGTCCGAAAATATTGGGCCGTTTTTTGATGTCTTATTTCGGCACTCTTGGGGAAACTGGGCGGCATGTCGAGTATTGTCACCGTTAGCGCTGATATTACCCAGAATGAGCATCCCGTCTTCAAGCTACCTTCTACGGACATGGACAGCGATTTACCGATGCTGCTGAGGCCTGGAACTATCTCCACTGAGTACGAAAGGTTCGGTTCACTCGGTCTTACAAGGCGAGGTAGGCGCAGGCTGACAGAACTGACATCGCTCCATCGTGTGAAAGCCCATGTGTAAGTGAATTTACGAAACAAGACACTGGCCATCAGCCATCGAGCGCCTCGAGTCCGAGTCAAAGAAGCGCGAGTTACCCCCTTCTCGTTGTCTGACATGTCGAGTCTAGCGCCCTATCGCATCCGAGCCAACAAACTTGAAAGCGTGCTACGTCAAACCCTCATCCAAGGAACCCATCTGCCAGAAGTTGCTCGCATATGGCGTATTCTCGCTTCCCTGGTATCCCACTCCAAGCCGACAGGGTGAACTCCTCGTCTTCCCACACTTTCCCTTTCACTCTACGCCAACCTAACTGTCTACACGCCCGCTTTCACCACTCGGATTATGACGTCCCCCGCTTGCCTTCAAGAACTTAGCCGAAGTGCCATGACATTCTGGACTATTGCCGCCCCGACAAAGCAGATGAAGTGACACACAGACATCGTTGGCGTCATTGGCGTCGCTTCACATGCAGTACGCTGAATAACTTCCATGCATTTGGTCTAACTTGTAGCGGCCTGGTGGTCTATTCTCGGGATCAGGTTTCTACTATAGTAAGTGCCGAAGCTGGACGGGTTCCATGTGTACATGTGGGTAGCCGGCTTTAATCTGATTCCGGACTTATGGGCAGCGATCTTCGGGACTCGTGGGTGGGTAGTATGCGAAAAGGCTGTTGATCCCATCTGCTCAGTTAACGTGGCAAGGCCCTTCGATCCTTCTCCTGCAGTCTACCAAGACCATCATGAAACTGATACGGAGAAATGACAGTGTAACATAACAAGGTAAACACAAGGTTAAAGAACACAAATAATAATACTGTAGTTAGGCAGAAGTGTTTCGGGCAAGAATAAAGAAATACCAGAACCAAAAAGAAAAGAAAAAAGAAAGAAGAACCAACCTGCACCCTCCCTCCTCCTCAACCAAACGATATTTTACACCACACCACGACCTACTTCCCCGTTCCATCCATCCATCCACCACCAAACCATCACGACCTGGATTCGAGTCAGCAGCCACCGTAGAGTAACACTCCATACCGCTCCATATCCTCATCCTCCAGCTCGAAACGTTACAGCTGGCAGAAGCAAAGGCAATCAAGTAGTCACTTGGTACCTCTACACATCTCACGTAGAGGCTGGTTGAAAGCCTACCAGATCGAAACTATTGTGACGTGCCAAGTCTGTGGAATTTGGTCAATTCCAACCCCCAAAATACTCGGACGTAAACAAAACACGGGTCACGGTGTGTGGTCAAAGTTCACTTTCGTTGCAAAATTGGCCTGGCGACTAGCGAGTAACGTATGAAGGGCTGGACGTGAACGTCGTCGTCGTCAAGGAATGAGAGCAGGGGCCTAAAGATATTCATACCTACTGATCGTCTATTTTATCTAGGAGCTAGGAACAGAACATGTGTACGAATGTGGGTGGGAGTTTAGTCCAGCTATAAAAATAGTGATACCGAGAAAGTAAGGGAGTGTACAAACACCGAGTACTCGGCCGGATTTCCGTTCCGAGCCGAATAGTATAGGTAACTAATTCGAATTTCAAATAACCTCCGTTATTTACGTTCATCAGTGCTGCTTGGTGATGTCGGCAAGTGGACGGTGAGCGAGTGATAGAAGCCACTCAGATACTGCATTAACATGGGTCCAAGGGATAAGCGGTTCAAGCTGTTAGCGGTCTATCTCATTTACACCTATTCTTTGCAACATACCTCCATCTAACTAACTACCACTCTCGACGACGAAATATAGAGACAAAGGACAAGGACACGGCTTAATGGACAACTGACCACCTAGGTAACTATGCGCATTCTCTTAGAAGAAAGTGAGAGTATTTTCGTGCTTCTCGTGATCTTGGCTTGAGACGGTAATAGTGTACTATCTCAATATCCGCTGCCTGACTATTAGGTTTGTTAGTGCTATAACTGTCCTTCCGATTGTCCGCTTACAATCCCGATACTAAAACGCCTGCGTCAAAGTTACTACCTTCTGCTAGAGTAGGACGGACCAAAGGAACCGGACCGGACAGTCGTTCGAGCTTGGGATGACCTTTACCGACACCCACCACCGTCAATGCTTTCATCACGTAGCTCACTGAATCAAAGGTCACTATTGCTCGTAAACAGTAAAATTGCAATTGGTCATTCATACATCATACTACCTAACAAATAAACGAGAAAAAACAACCCAAGGAAAACGAAACCGTATGGTCAAGTGTGAGGGGGTATAAGTTAACAATATCAAGAACAAAAGAAAATGGAACAACCCTTCTTTTTCATCAGTCTCATCATCCGTTATCCTCCTTTTCGCTCATAATTCCCGCTATTCATTCCTTCTTTTCATGTTTCCTCTCCTTTTCTCCTCTTTCCCTCTCTCTTCATCTTCTCTCAAACCATTCATCCCCAATCATTCATCAATCTTCTCTCTCGACTTAAAGCTCGTCATGACCAACAACAGCCTCTGAGGCCTGACTAGCCACACTAACAACAGTCTCCTTAGCTTCACTAGCCAAGCTGCTGGCACTCTCATATGCTCCCACCACAACTTCGGGGATAGATGTGGCATAAACTCCCTTGAGTCTGCTCACCACGCTCTCGGAGAACGTCGGCTCCTTGCCCACCAGCAGCTCACTAACAATGCTGCTCACGACACTATACTGTTGCGCGGCAGCATCCGTACCCGCAGCGGCATACTCGCCCGCCGCGCTAGCAGCAGCTCCAGCAGCAGCTCCAGCAGCACTGGTAATCGAGGCAGCGTTATCAGCTGCGGCATCACTCGCCGCACCACCGTATTGGTTTGCTACGCTGACCGCGGAGGAACTGGCGGCGTTGGCGGCGGAGATGACGGTTTGATACCAAGGAGTGGGGGTGGGGGCGCCGTAGACTTCGATAGAGATACGGGCTAGAACGGAGTCCCAGGATTCGGAAACGGCCGAGGCGGCGTCGGCAACGTTCTCCGAGACAACGGACGCAGCGTCGGCTACGTTCTCGGAAACGACAGAAGCGGCAGAGGACGCCTTGTCACCCGCGGCGTAAACGACGGAGGAGGCGTTCTCCCCAACGATCGAAGCAGCGGAGGCAGCGCCGTCGGTAACGGCGGAAGCAACCGAGGCGGCGGAAGCGGCAGCGGCAGAGGCAGCAGATGCGGCGGATTCCGAGGCCATAGAGGCCGCGTAGGCAGCGTTGTCAGTAACAACGGAAGCCGCAGAGGCAGCGGACTCGGTGGCGACGGAAGCGACTGACGAAGCAGTACCGACGAAGTCTGTGGGTGTAGGGGTGGCAGTCATGGAGCTGAAAGCGGACGTAGCGGCCGCCAAAAACTCGGAGTAGCGAGCGTGAGCGACGCCAAGGCCGGCATAGTAGTTATGTCTGGCGTTCTCGAGCGCCTTTTGGACGTGCTCAGAGGGAGTAGAGGGAGTAGGAGTGGCGAGACCGGCGGCAACCTTGGCGGACTCGTATTGCTCCTCAGCCCATGAGCGGCCTTGCTCGAGACGCTGGGCGGCAATGGATTGGATGCGCTCCCAGTCGACGGAAGGGATGTTGGGGACGGGAACAGCGGTGGGGAGGATCTTGAAGGTCTCGGTGGGAGTGCTCTTGTACACTTGCTTCGAGGCAAGCTTCAATGCCTTGTCGAGGCGCACACTAGCAGAGGCCATTGCGTTGCTGTAAGCTTGAGTGACAGATGCGAGCATCTGCTGGTGAGCCGGCTCAGGGGTGCCGCGGATCTGCGCAGAGATAAGGGAGAGGGCTTCAGAATACTGGTTGTTGGCACGAGACATGGCGGATGAGTAGACCGACTTGACGTCGTTGCGCATTTTCTCCATGGCTTCAGAAACATCGTCGTAGGTATCTTCGTCAATGATGGGCTGGCGAGTAGGCACCGACTGGGCAGCAGCTCCGAGCCAAGCGGACTTGACGGTGGTGGCAGGAGGCTCGGGAGTTTCGGAGACGATGATATCAGACTCCTCCTCAGCTTCCTTCTCAACGGGGAGCTCGACAGGAGCAGGGCCCTCCTTCTGCGCCTCGGTGGTGTTACCGACCATGACAGGGGTCTCCTCGAGGATCTCAGTAGATGCTAGATCAGGGCGGGACTCAACGGTAGAAGGGGTCTCGGATGCAGGCTCAACGACATCACCGACCTCTTCGGAAGCAACACTGGCAGACTCAACAGTCTCGGTCCCGGTGGAAGAGCCAGCAACGACCTCGGAGGCTTCGCTCAACACAGTAGCGGCAGACTCCTTGGCAACGCCAGTTGCACTCTCGACAGACTCGGAAGCCGAAGAGGCGGCCTCAACAACCGGAGAGGTAACATCATCCGCAAGCTCTTCCATCTCATCAGTAGCCGAATCCTTGGCTCCAACGACAGCTTCAGTCGCCTCAGACACAACTTCAGCGGCGCGGCTGACACCATCTTCAACGACCTCAGAAACCTTTTCACCGGCAGCACTAGCAGACTCGCTTGCCTTGGAAGCAACACTGGCCGCCGCATCCTGGGCATACTCGACATGCTCGGCAGCCTGCTGAGCGACAGTGCTCTCGAACTCATCCGAGTCATCGCCAGCTTCGAGCTTACGAACAGCAACCTGCTTCAAGCGAGCAAGCTCCTTGGCAGCGGAAGCAGCAGTGTTCATGGCCTCCTCCTCAACAGCAGCCGCCTCATTCTGGGCAGCCTCGAGACCAGGGTGAGTAACGATGAGGTTCTTGAGGTCGTTGTTCCAGTCCTCGAAACGGTTCTTGAGCTCATGGTACTTGGCCCAGTCCTTGTAAGTGACGCCATCCATCCAAGCCCACTTCATACCGAGCTTCTGCAAGGCTAGGTCTCTGATATCGCCAAGGATGGTAAAGTGGGCTTCGGCAGCATTGGTAATAGCGGACTGCATCTCGGCCTCGTAGTTCTCACGCCAGGTACGGACCTCCTGAGCTCTCTCCTTGATAGACATGCCCGCCTGACGTACGACCGCAGTAATTTGATCGCGTCCCTCGTCGACCGAAGCGCCTCCCTTGTTCACGGCCCCAATAATCTGCATGATCTTGCGGCGGAGTTGGACGAGCTCGGAAACAGTCGTAGTCTGGAGCTCATCCAGCAGAGCCTTGCCGGTAACCTTGGCATTACGGCGGATCATCTTCTTGGTGATTTCGTAGATTCTGGCCGAGATCTCGGAAGCGCCCTGGTCCGCGGCCTTGGAGTACCTTTCCTGCCAGTCCTGAAGATCAGCAGCGACAGTCTCACGGGCGCTACGGCGAGCGGGATCTTCCTTCTCGAGCTGCTCATCGACCTCGGGAGGGGGAATGCGGTTCTCGGGAACATTGTGCTCTGTAGACTTGGTGTTCAAGACTTTTTGTTCTTCAGCGGCAGCGACCTTGAGTGAGGACTCGGCATGGGACGAGGGAGTCGAAGCAGCGGTAGTGGCGGGTGTGGGCTTGCTAAAGGTCGATGTCTTGCTGCTGGAGGCACGCGTTCGAGTCAGCACTCTTTTTGTCGATAATGGTGATGGAGGAGAATCCGTTGCCACCAACCTAGACGACAAGTCCACAGGGGGCTTGGGTACCGACTTTTTGTTGCCTGTGGTATGGCGGCCAAGACGCTGGCCAATCTTGAGCAGTTGAGGCTCGACTTTTTCAACGTAGATGACTCTCAAATGGGGCATGACAGTTCCATCGAGGAACAGACTGGTCTTGTTCCAGGCCCAGCGGGTCGAGGGCATCACAGTGCTGGCAGTAAAAGCCGAGACAGCCTTGTACCCCTTGTGGCCGTAGGGCTCGACGACGTGGTACGAGGGCACGACAACGTCATAGTAGGTCTGGAGGGCGTTGGTGCGCGCAATCTCGTAGTATGGGGCGGCGGCAGCAGAAAGCTGCTTGACATGGGGACCAACGCTCTGTTCGTAATGAGTCTTTGCAAGCTTCTGGTACTTGACAAGCTGCGGCTGAAGAGTCTTCTGCCACTGGGTCTTGGTATAGTCCTTGGCCTTTTGGATTCTAGGCTGCGCGTATGCCAAGGCGGGAGCGATAGCCTTTTGGTCGACGACATGGTAGTAGGGTCTTGCGAGGCTGACGTAGGGAGCAGCGTAGGCGGTATAGTATGGTTCGATGTGCGGCGCAACGGTCTGCTTGACCTCGAAGTAGGTCTTGCAAATGCGCGGAGAAGACTTGTCGCATTCCTTGAGCGAGGCGGGGCAGCGGAAGAGGAGGGTGAGGATGGTGTACCAGGTCACGAGTCTGTGAAGAAACAGCGAGAGGTTAGATATGCCAACTTACAAAGGGGGTCATAGCGAGGAGATATTTACCTGGCCACCACATTGAAGGTTCTAACTATTACGCCAGGCCGACTGCGTGGGCGTTGTCTTGGTATGACTCTGGGGCTGGCCGGGTGGCTGAGGGTGGGCTTGATGCCATTGAGACCGACCATGGCGTTGGAGGAGTCGTAGCCGTTGACGCCCTTTTGGGAGTAGCCATTGATGGCTTTAATACTGTTGAGGCCATCGAGAGTTGGTACGGGACCTTTGGGACCGCCGTTCACGGAGCCGTTTGTGTCCTTCATGGTTGCAGGCTCTTATCAGCTACCAGGCTGACTGCGAAGAGCAAAGTGGTGATGACGTCGCGTTGAATTGCGAAGAGTTAGGTCGCTTTGTTAAGCGCGTTCAAATATGAACAGACGCAATCATCGAAGTGTGGTGTTGATACGTCGTTGTGTTGGTGGTCGTCTCCAGGGACGGGCGCAAGGGAAGAAGAGAGGGAAAAAAAAAAAAAAAAAGAAGATCCAAGTTTGTTATCGGATCTCGTTCGATGCGAGTGGTCTCACGTCAATGGGTCCGTGACTGCGACTTTCGAATGAGACTGCGACTGGGGCTCCCGCGTTCCAGTTGGTGGTTCCAGGCGATGGTTCGGTGCTTCCCGCTGCTACGCTTCAGTTAGCTCTTCCCGTCATCGGCCAGGGCAGGGCGGGGCCGGAGGATGATGGAAACAGTGGGGTGTTACCGTACCGTACTTTTACGTTACCTCTGCCAGAATTGGGACTGAGATTGAGTGAAGCAATCGCCAGGTCCTGAGACGAAGCGAGGAGTTGAAGGGCAAGGGGATTTGTTTTGGTTTATTTCTTTGCCTGTTACTTTCTGTGAGTTTCTTTTCCATGGTGAGTTTCAGGTATTCTCCGCACGCGACAGTCTGTCAGTCAGAGTGTTAAGGAGGTACGTACCTTGTATATGTGGTATTGAAACCTGTGATGCTACCGTAGCCGAGGTACCTGTTCTTCGAGAGTCTCTTCAGAACACAACAAAGGGCTACAATCACAACCAAAATCAACAAACAAACTGACAACGGGAAGAATGTTGACGGTGTTTCTGGGGTGTTTTGAGTTTGAAGAGAAGGTGAGAAGGGAAAAGCAGTTTGTTTTTCATCAGGTCAAGATCAATCAAGACTTGGGGATAACAGACAGGTACAAGCCCCTACAAGTTCTACAACGTCACCCTCCAATTCCAGCTTCCCGCTTTCTCTTTAGGTAGAGTAGCGTACCACAGCTTGCCCCACAGACGTCATTGAGACTTGAGGGCCATATCTATTCTCTGATTGGCTCTGCTTTGTTTATCAGTCAAGCTGTCTTGTTCCAGTTTTCTGGAGAGTGCACTGGCCATGGGTTCTCAGATTGCATCGTGAGTCTTAACGTGTGTTCTTGGACTCTGTAGACTGATATTGCAACACGATCGAAGAGTCTGTTTTTCCAAAGTCATTCCCCTCCCTTCAGAGAACAATGGTGCTCAAAAGTCAGGTGCGGCCTTGCGTTGGAACCCAAGAAAGAAGCCTCTTCCCTTGGTATTCTTGTTTGTGGCAAAGGAGTTGCTTGAAGTCTCGGACACAGGAGGAGAAGTGCGGAAGCAAGTTATGCAGGGCTAGGCGCCGTTATGTCATGCCAACGCTGAAGTACAAAAGTTGTGATCAAATATGCACATGGATGTCCACATGCGTGGCATCGATGACTGCGCCATGCTGATGTCAACTCTTTCGTCCTTGCACTCTTCAATTCAGCAACACGTCAAGATTAAGACCACAAGCTTCTCGACAAGGGAAGTTGACTTTGAAAGTAGGTGAGGTCATTGCATCGATATCTTCCTGTGGCGTTATGTATCACTGAATCCGCTGGCCCGTGCACCAAACTGTACTTTTAACGCGCTATACCCTTTCTGTTTAGTGATCCTTGGGCGGGCCCGAGTGAGATCTGGCGGTTCCGAGTCGAGTCTAGCCTTTGCTGCAAGTTCCACTTGTGCACGCTTTCCCGTTCAAGGAGCCTTTGTCACTTTTTGGTGCATTTGGCACTTTCTCTTCTTCCACAACAGCTTCCAGACTTCCACCGTCTTCACTGCCACCACTCAAACGGAGCCACCACCAACCACCACCACCAGTCGCACAGAGCCTCGTCAACCCTCTGTCGCCATTGCCGTCGCATCTTCTTCCGTGACTCAACACGATATCCATTCCTTCTTCGACTGTCATCCGGCAGACTGCCTGCCCTTGAACAAGCCCCGCCTGCGACCTGACGAGTACTTCAACTGCAAGTTCTCTCCGCCGCCGACTTCTCCGTCTTCCCCATCGTATTTTCTCCCAACATCCGCGCGACAACTTGGATCGAGTAGTCTCACCCGGAATTGCATTCGGCATTTATCTCGACCGAGCCCGAATCCAATCTTCTAGTTTTGAAAGAATCCGCGACAAACAACACAGTCAGCGGACTCGCCCCGCCCAATGCCCCGAGAATGAAGACCAATACATGATCTGACCGACACTCGACAACACCAGAAAAACACAGCGCCCCTGCTGCTGACCACAACTCACGCTCCCTTCCACCATGGGCGACGCTAACCCCGCCGACCCGACCGCCCTTCCGGGCTTCGGCCAGGACCAGCCCGACCATGTCCGGTTTCCCCACACCAGACTGCGATCAACCTCCATCTCGACATGGACAACCACCTCTGGTGGCGGTCACTCCCACACTCACTCGCAACCGAACAATAACCCGCGCGAACCCGAGCAATGTCGTATCTGCAGAGGCGAAGCCACTCCCGACGACCCCTTGTACCACCCGTGCAAGTGTAGCGGAAGCATCAAATGGGTCCATCAGGAATGTCTGATGCAATGGCTGGCCCAGACTCAGAGGAAACACTGCGAGCTGTGCAAGACGCCCTTCCGCTTCACCAAGCTTTACGATCCCGACATGCCCAGGACCGTCCCTGCTCATATCTTTGTCGGCCACATGTTTAAGTACTCGGTCCGTAAGCTCCTCGTTTGGGCAAGGGCCGCCCTCGTCTTTAGTGTCTGGCTTGGGTGGCTCCCGTACTTTATGCGCTCGGTATGGGCCATACTGTTCTGGCTCTGTGAGGAAGGCTGGGGAGGTCCGGCTCTGTTTGCGAGCTCTCAAAACCCATCGTCTTCAAACGGTTTCTCGGTCAGGGCTTACGGCACCACCGTATGTCCAGCCAGTCCACTCTTTGTCGCCAACACGTCTCCAGCTAGCGTGGGGGCCGTATTGGGACGTCTGCCCCTGAACTCGACACAGTTCGTGAACAGTCTTACAGGCGCCAATTCTGGCGCAGGCCATTCCTTCCTTTCCCTTCTCCTTCGAATTATATTCGGCTCAGGCGGTATCGTGGACAGGACTCCCCCGCCCCTCAAGGAGATTCCCAGTCAGCTCGCCAACAACGTCACTGCGACTCTGTTCATCGACCAAGCGGCTTCACCTTACAGCAATACATCATTGGTCTATCCACCTTCGCTTCTCAGCGAGGTCGGTTTCCTAAAGAACCTGACCCGGAACCCTACGGTCAACAACAACATCATTGCGGTTCTCGAGGGCCAGATCATCACCGTCCTCGTCGTTGTCTGTTTTATCCTGATCATTCTTGTCAGAGATTACGTCGTTCAGCAGCAGCCGGAAATCAACGAGCGTGCCGCTTTTGCCAACCTTCAAAACGTGCAGCCCCAGGTTGCCCAAGCCAATGTTCCCGACCCTGCCTTGAACGGTGACCTTGACGGTGATCTTGGAGAAGAGGATGCAGGTACTGACGACGAACATGCCTGGGCTGCTCAGCCTCCCCAGCCTAGATCCCGGCCTGATAGGAATCCCGTCAACAATCCCTATGCTTCTGACCTGGAGAGAGAACTCGGAGAATCAGATTCAACAACCATAGATGAGTATCTCAACATCTATAGGGAGGCTGGCGGAAACCCCGACAGAATCGTTGAGCTGGCCCAGGAGCGGGGTCTGGAGGAAAGATTGGCCTACTGGATAGCCCTTACCAAGACCATGAAGGAGCGCACCGCCCGAGTTCAGGCAAACTACGATGACGGCCTCGACCCTTCCGCGGCGGAATCCAGTACTACCGCAGCAGCGAGACCGTCAGGCCACAATTTGGAAATGGACAGCACTCCTGCCGCCCCACGACCCGATCCGTTTGATGACTGGCGCTATCCTTTGGAAGAAGACGATCACCAGGTTGAGGAGACCGGAGAAGGTTCTAGGGACAAGGGCAAGGGCGTTGCGACTGATGATTTTGACACCGAGTCGGTCCCCGAGATTATGGGTTCTTCGTCGAGGCCTCGCGCCAATACAGATGGGCCTGAGATCAGAATGCACACCAATCCCCTGGGTAGCAACAGCTGGTCTTTCAATGACTTGCCGGAAGATGACCCGAACAGTTCATCAAGGGAGGAAAAGCCCTCTCATGCTATTTCAACGCCTCCGGATCTCAATAATGACAGTTACTCTTCGAATACCGAGGTCGAACCTTTGCTCGCTTCTCTGGCTGGTCAGGAGGAATCTGGGTCAGTCCAGGGAAATCGCAGCCAAGATGGCAATAGGGATATGGGCGATGATATCCGTGCACACCACGGGCGGCGTGCGGAAGCAGAGCCTTGGGGAGTCAACCCCATCCCAGAGCGTCAGTCGGAATCACAAGAACTTACAAATATACCCTGGCTCAACCTCGACGAGAGTACGGCTGACAGCCCCGCACAAGCTCCTCAACCGCGTGGATTCGTCCCTAGAGTGACCGAATTCATGTGGCAAGATGTTGAGGCGGATCAGGTGCCACAGGATGCTATTGATATCATTGCTGATGCTTTGATGAGACGGGACGACGAAGACAACGTGGAAGTTCGCGAGGACGCTGGACTTCACAACGCTGATGACCTGGACCAGGATGACGATGACGCCGCAGCAGCAATTGGCCTTGAGCAAGACGCCATTGACGATGCCGAAGACCTCGAGGGCGTCTTGGAGCTTCTTGGAATGCGCGGACCTTTGGCTGGTCTATTCCAAAACGCCATCTTCTGCGTCTTGCTCGTGTCAGCTACCATATTTCTCGGGCTGTTCGTTCCATACAACATCGGTCGCTATTCGCTTTGGTTCATTGCGAAGCCTATGCGTCCAGTCTGGATTCTCTACAGTCTGTGCAGGTTCATCCAGGACATGGTTGTTATTGCCTTCGGACTTGTTTCCCACACACTCTCTTGGGTCCATCCTAGTCTAGGACTGGGCGGTGTGGCTCGCCTGGCTACGAAGCTCCTCTTCGGTAACCGCCACGCTGCATCGATTCTCGATCCACATGTTGAAATGACCAACGCCGCCAAGCGAGTTGGACACACTGTGATCAATGAGCTCGGTCGCGTGTCCATGTCGGAGATTCACACCTTTTCGGCTGTCAGTCATGAAGCCTTGTTGTCGGTCAAGGGGCAAGTCTTTTCTGGCTTTACCGCCCTGGGCTCCGCGCTGGTCTTCATTTTCGGAGGGGGCTATTCTACCAAAGCCCCTATGGTGCTCTCTGCTGCCAGCAACGCGACTACATTCGCGCTGGGCGCCCTCAAGACTCTGCCGGCTACCTTATTGAAGCCTAACCTGGTCATTAACGTCAACTTCTCTAACGCAAGTCATGCTATCGACCCGGCACTTGCATACTGGAACGGTACGGACAGATTCTGGGCAATCCTCGCCGGCTATCTCACGATTTACATCGCGGCGGTCTTGTACCTGCGCCATGGCGGGCCCATATCCTCCAGCCAAACCGGACAAGAATGGGAGGCAGCTCTCATTGACGCGCTCAACCAGGCAAGCGGTGTGATGAAGGTCATCCTGATCATTGGCATTGAGATGCTCGTCTTCCCGCTTTATTGCGGCATGCTTTTGGACATCGCACTCTTGCCCTTGTTCGAAAATGCCACGCTCATGTCTCGTCTCCAATTCACCCTCAACTTCCCCATTACATCGATCTTCGTCCATTGGTTCGTGGGTACGGCCTACATGTTCCACTTTGCGCTGTTCGTCTCCATGTGCCGCAAGATCATGCGCCGAGGAGTTCTCTACTTCATCCGCGACCCAGACGATCCCGAGTTCCATCCGGTACGTGATGTGCTGGAGCGCAATGTCACGACTCAGCTGCGTAAGATTGCGTTTTCGGCTCTCGTCTACGGCGCGCTTGTCATAATCTGTCTGGGAGCTGTGGTCTGGGGGCTGGCGCTCTCTCTGCCCAACGTCCTGCCGATTCACTACTCGTCCAACGAGCCAGTGCTCGAGTTCCCGCTTGATCTTCTCTTTTACAACTTCCTGATGCCCTTGGCCGTCAAGTTCTTCAAGCCTGGTGATGGACTTCATGCTATGTACACTTGGTGGTTCCGCACTTGCGGCCGCTGCTTGCGGATTACTTGGTTCCTGTTCGGGGAGCGCAAGGCAGATGAAGAAGGTCGTCTGCGCATGATTGAGAGAGGCCCCGGTGCCCAGGCGTCATGGTGGCAGGCCATGTTCCTTCAATTGGACGAGTCCAACGGGCTTGTGAGACCGTGGAAGCCAAAGTTCGTGGTCGAAAGCACCAAGGCTGAGGCCTCTGAGTCCGAACCTGAATCACCGAACATCAGAGGTTATGTGCCGTCTGAGTCTGAGGCTAGGGAATCCGAGTCTCGGAAACTGTCCCCCGAAGAAGGCTTCAAGGATTACTTGGTGAACACGCAGCAACTCATCCCCGATGGACGCTTCGTTCGCGCTCCGGCCTCCGACCAGGTTAAGATTCCCAAGGGCAAGACGGTGTTCCATGAGGTGTCGGAGAACAATGAGAGACTGGATGGCAAGCCTGATGTACCCGAGACCGATCTTTACTCGACCACGCAGTACCGTCTGGTATATGTTCCACCGCACTTCCGGGTCCGCATCTTCTTCTTTATTCTCCTCATCTGGATGTTTGCCGCCGCTACGGGCGTCGGCATCACGATTATTCCCTTGATCTTTGGTCGCTGGATGTTCCAGCTCTTGATTCCTGAAGGTGTGAGGACGAATGACATTTACGCCTTCGGCATCGGCATCCACGTTTTAGGGTCTATTGTCTACGCGCTCATCAACATCCGGTCTCTTTCTCAGGCTGTCAAGATTCGGGCCGCCGCAGCTATCGTCTCGGTCTTTAACAACGGCGCAGTCCGCCGCGGCCTGGCCGTCATCACCCGCATTGCCAAGATCATGTACTCCTACTCCTTCCTCCTGGTTGTCTTCCCTCTCATGATCGCCTCCATCGCCGAGCTCTACGTCATGATGCCCTTGCACGAATTCATGTACAGCGTTCCGATCGCCCAAGATATCAAGCAGGTCACAACCGAACATGCGGCCGCTCTCAACCCGCGCCACACCATACGCGTCATGCAGTCCTGGACCATTGGTCTTTTGTATCTGAAGCTTTCAGTGAGAGCAATCACCACTTGGTTCAGCGGCAGTCGCTTGGCCCTCGCCACCAAGGCCGTGTTGCGCCGTGGATGGTTTAACCCCAACGCTGGCGTCTTAACTCGAGCATTTGTCATTCCCGCGATCCTCGTGTGGACCGTCGCTATGGCCATCCCTACCCTCTTTGCCAAGTTCATGATTTCTTGGAGTCTGGCGGAAACCTTGACCCTTCGCCATCCTCAAGCCGTCATTGACGGTGTGGTGGACCAAACTCTCTATGATGCCTATGTCGTGCTCATCTACCGGCGCAGCTTCCCACTTACAGCACTGTTGGTGTTGGCTGCGGCGGCGGCATGGGGCTTGCTTGGTGTGTTCCAAAGTTGGAAGATGAGGATCAGGGATGAGGCGTATCTGATTGGGGAGAGACTGCAGAACTATGGGGGTGGAATGCCGCAGAGGGGTCTTGGAAGGGGGACGAGAGGTGGATGGAGGGCTGGGATTGCTGTTGGCGGACGGTAATGAATGATAGAAAGGAGAAAGGAAGTTTTGGAGAAGGGAGATAGAAGGGGAAGGTGGAGAGTGGGATTGTGGAAAAGGAGAAACCAAACTGAACTGTACATGTTAGAGTATAAACAGCGTAGCATAAAGGCTATTTGTTACTTGCAGTCTGCGGTTGCTAGACATTTGCGTTGTTGCGTTCTCGAGATAGCATCGGTCATTCTGTTGGGTGTAAGTACTCGTTTTCGTTTACGGTCGAGGCAAAGGGCTGGATTGTATGAAGAAGTTTGTCTTTTCATTCTCAGAGTCTCGAGTCTAACATCTAAGTGTTCATGGTGGTATTATCCATTGACGGAGTCTGAATCTAACATCTAAGCGTTCATGGTATTATCAAGCCATACAAAAAAGACAGAACGACAAGTCCAGCTCGAAGTCCGAGAATCCAAAACAACAAAAGATGAT
>HF970620.1:105303-115443 GCA_000604205.2 Neurospora africana FGSC 1740
GTAACAAACTCGAACCGTTGTCTTCCTGCGGTACGTATGCAGACGCGGAATCTTCCACGCCGGGATGGAAGGTTACCATTACACCAACGAGCTCACATCACGGGAGAGGCGGTCTGTTAAGGGAACTTATATATACTAGCAGAGACGGGGTTAGGGCTTGGGATGACGCAGGGTACCTTGAAGTACCAATGTAGGAGGTTGAGTTGAAAGGTACAAGGAGCTGCAGGCAAACGGGGAAGGTGCGGGAAAAGAGCGATGGGCATACACAACAAGAGGTGGCGACGGGGGAAAATACGACGGGCACTGAAGCCCGGATCTATCTCCGGTGCTCAGTCCGATCATCACCGATACAATATAAAAGTGGTCATTAACACCATCATATCATCATCCCCGTACAGTAGTATCCTACGCAGCGGCGCCCAATACTATTTTAACAACCCTTCTTTTTTTAGACCGACTCTCATCCTCCTCAGAGCATCATAACACCAGCAAAAACCGCCGCACCCAGCGCCGCGAACCCTCCTCCACGGACAATCGCACCAGCATTCTTGCTTCCATGGGAACCCGTAGGAGCCGGTGCCGCGGTACCACTAGGAGCCGGTGCCTCAACATGGTCTCCGACCAACTTGCTCAACGCGTCATCACTGGTATAAGCCGCCGTGACTCCCGTGCTGTTCTTGCACGAAGTTGGCGCCTGGGAGTTGGTTCCCTCGACGAAGTTGACGATGGCACACTAAATCATGATGTCGTTAGCGTCTCTTCGTTCCTTCCCCTTTCACTTCCACACACACACACACACACACAAAAAAAAGACGGCGAAAGGCAGTTAGCAGCTAGCTTACCTGGAACAAAGTGCCATCCCCACCAATACCAGCCACACCCACAACGCCCTTCTTGCCCACCCACTCCTTGGGCGCCTTCACCTGCGTCGAGCAGAAATCGCCCAGACCGCTCTGCTGGACGATGGGGTACAGCTGCGTCCAGTTGCCCTCGCCGACCTCTTGCACCGACGCACGGTACAGCCAGGTGAACTGCGGGTGGCCGGCGTAGAGCGAGATGAAGTCGCCGTCGACGTGGAAGTCGGTGGTGGTGGTGTCGGAGGAAAGGCTGGGGGTCTTGGCGCCGCAGGGGGCGTTGGGTTCTTTGTCCTCGTCGATGTTGGAGCCTTCGAGGGAGGGGGGGTAGTTGAAGAGGAAGTGGGCGTTGGTGAGGGTGGTGAGGGAGAGGAGGGCGGGGAGGAGGGATAGGGAGCGCATTTTTGTGGTCGGTTTGTTGTTGTTGTTGTTTGCGCGTGGGAGAAGGAGTTGAGGTCGGTCGGTAGTTGGATGGTGTGGCGTCCTTGGCTGTTGTTGTTGATGATGGGACGCGGGATATGTCGAAGAGGTATTTGTGGGGTTGGATACCAGGTAAGATGATAGGAGAGAAATAAAAAAAGGGAAGATGTGGAAGAGGAGGCGGGTGGGAGGTAGATAAAGGCTGCTGCAGACAACCTAACAGACAAGGCGCAACGGGACGGATGCAGACAAGGGACGGGATGTGGGAATATGCAAGCCGCGGCTGGAAGGGTCCAAGACCACGGATGCCTGGCCGGGAACAAGACTGGACTTGACTGAGCAAGAAGTGACAAATACTACTAGGTTGGTACCTGTTTCGACCTAAATTGGTGCGGATTTAGAACGGGATGGGAAAACAAAACCATGCGGCGATGTCAGGTACGACCGCTAACTAGTAATCCAGTCTTTCGGGAACCATGGATGTTTTTTTGGGTTCGGTATTTGACTGCCTCCACGTTTTGAGCTTCCCTTCCTTGGTTCAAGTCCAGACCACGAGACGAATATCAGGTTCGGAGAACTGCACTGCATTATCGCAACGCAAACATGACCTGTGTCACTAGAATCTTGTTGAGACGAAAGTTTGAAGTTGACGATTTGAGGGGATTTGAGTATCTGAGACTCACCGCATGTACCTTGTGCCTGTTGATCGGTACGGATGTATTGCTCCACAAACTTGCGCAAAACACGACAACGATTGTTTCCGGCCAATGGGAAGGTTCGAGTTGCACCAACGAGGCAAGAAGGGAATCTCATGTAACTAACTTGGATTACCATTCTAGCTCTCCCTTCTTTTAGACACTTCAGTTGTCTGTGTTTCATGTCACGATGTTGAGCAAGACCCTTTGTTCGCGCCGTCAGGTTTTGAAACAATTTTCCTGTTGTCTGTCGTCCAAAAAGTTTGGATGTTGTAGACCTGATTTGCAGTGCTGTAAATGCTGACACGCTTAACCCTTTAGGGTTGTATTATCGGCATGCAGCTAAGACCCAGTCGGTAAAGCGTGAGATTCGCGAGTGGATTTGAGCAAGTTGTGGCCTCACTAGCGCCCGAGCTGCCGACAGGGTCCACCCCCCAAGCCCCCCTCGAGCCAGTAACAACTTGCTCTTTTCCCATCTTTTTCGACAATCCCTCTTTCCAATCGCATTTCGCGATTTCGACATTCAAGGTCCGCGCCGTTGAGAGAGTTTGCGACTTCGGATGTGCATCGAGTTCGATTGATGAGACATTGCTTGCGAATTCGAGAAGCATTCGGCCACGAGGACGCGAGCTTGCAGTGTTGACCGACACCAAGGGCTGAGGCTATATCATTCTGGAATCCCATTGTCAAACTTCAGCTTCTTCTTTTCACCGACTTGACGAGGGTCTAGCCTCCTCTGTCCCTTGGCAGAAAGCGGCTCCCAACTGAATGCTACCTTCCCTTCCATTGGTTCGGTAGCAGTTCGGACGAGTGCGAACGGGCAGTTCACCGTCTGGTCTTCACTTCCATTCATTTTCTCTTCAGTCATTCCGCAACTTAGTCAAGGTAAATTATCATCGACCTCTTGGATTTTAGAACGAACAGGCAAATCGATGGATCATCCATAGAACATCGGGAACCACAACCTGAAAGGTTGGAAGCGCCTTCCGAATTCTTGATATTGCGGTGCGGCGCAACCCTCCACGCCGCGCACGACCCTTCTTACCGAAGAAACTTGCTCATTCAGGGACCTGGGCTGCGACCCAGCGTCCCCCACCCTATTTTGACAAATACCCAAGAACCGTCTGACATTCCCTCTTTTGGATCCAATCTTGCATCCGATACTGCTGGTCGGTTTTCTCATCATCTTTAACTCTCCAACTGCTCCTTAACTGTATCCATCACATCGATACTTTGTTGTTGTTTTGTTAGGCGATTCTGTTCAAACGGTTGAACTGCCCCTGGAACCCCGTCATCATTTGTAGCGCGGAGACGAACCATGACATAAAACCATCAAGCACCATTCCAGACTTCATAGGACGTCATCAAACCGGAGTGAAAGTTGGGCCGGAGACAGGATCACGCAGTGCAAGAGAAAAGAAGGGGTTGAGGAAGGAACGTTCAGCAGAACGGCTGCCTTGTGGCAGTCACTAAACCGGCAACATGGACATGTCAATGGGAGGTATGTCGATGGGTCCGGATTCATTCCAGACAACAAACATGGGGCTGGCCCATGATTTCTGGTACATCATCGCCGCAGTACTAGGATTCCTGGCACTATGTCGACTAGTCAACCTCTACAAGAGCCGAACGAGGTTTGTTTACTCTCTCCCCTTACCCTCTTCACTTAAAGAGTATACTAAACCTTCACCAGACTACAAAAACGCTTCGCCAACTCGGTCCAATACCCAACAAAACCTTCAAACCAGTTCCTCGAAATCTGGGCCACCCTGACCGCCCTCATCCGCGAATCCAGCTACCCCCAACTCTACGTCCCCTCGTCATGGCTCTCCTGGATGACACCCCCTCCCCTCGGGCGGGTAATCACCCTCCTCGTCTACTGGGCCATCATCATCAGCATGATGACTGCCAACGCCATCAAGAACGACGCCTTCTTCTGGGAGCGCATCGGGTTCCGCAACGCCTGGATCACCGTCATGCAGATGCCTTTGCTGTATCTGCTGGCGTCCAAGTGCAGCATCATCGGGCTGATTGCCGGGACCGGTCATGAGAGGCTGAATTGGCTGCATCGATGGGTCGGCAGGACCATGTTCGTTACGGCCGCGGTGCATGGATGGCATTTCTTTGTGGAGTGGCAGCGGGCCGGGATCCTGGAATATCAGATGAAGATGATGGGGATGGTCAAGTATGGGCTTGCGGCGTGGGCGGTGTTGGGTTGGTCATTGATCTCAGGGTTCGCGCCGCTGAGGAGGTTGGGCTATGAGTTCTTTGTGTTGCAGCATTTGGCTAGTGCTGTGTTGTTTATCTGGTTGGTTTATACGCATATCCCGGCGGTGGCGCGGTGGAATGTTTGGTTATCGATTGGAGCACTTTGCTTTGATCGGACCTGCAGAGCCATCTTGTTGGTATGGCAGAACATCAAGTTCAGGCCGAACAGGTCGAAGTGCAAGGGAGGCCAGAGGGTTGGCCACTTTGCCCAGATCAGGGCTGTTGGTGACTCGATCACGGTCATCAACATCAAGGATGTCCACTTCAAGTGGAAGGCTGGACAGCATCTTTACCTCTGGGTGCCGGCCATCGGGCCCATGGAAGCGCATCCATACACCATTGCTTGCGCACACCAGCTTCCAGAAACATGTATTTGCAACAGCATTCAGCTCGTCGTTCGCAAGCACGGCGGCTTCTCGAAGCGGCTTCATGAGCGCGCTGTGAAGGACCACGCTGAAGGCCAAAAGGGTAACTACACCGTCTTCGTCTCCGGGCCCTACGGCATGCCTCCTCGTCTCGACGTCTACGAAACAGTCATCCTCATCTCTGCCTCCACCGGCGCTTCCTTCACCTTGCCTATCCTGGAAGAACTCCTCGCAAAAGCCAACACCAACTGCATCAAGCGAATCGACTTCCTCCTCACCACCAAACAAGGAGAAGAAATCGACTTTTACGTCAAGCGTCTCCACGAGTTTCTCGATCGCGCCAAGGAAGTCGGCGTCGAGCTCCTCGTGCACGTCGCCATTACCCGAAGCGGCAGCCCATCCCTTCCGCCTGCCTCCGTCCTCCCGACGACAAGGGAGCGCGAAAGGACAGAAGGGAAGTCATCATCGAGGTCATCATCCTGGGGTAGTAACCTAGGCAAGACCCGAGCCGAAGATGGCCCCAAGTCAACCCAAAACTCTAGAGACCAGGAGAAGAGGTCAAACACCACCGGCGGCGGCGGGCGAGACATAGAAGATAAAGTCCTCAGCCTCACACCCCGGCGACCCCTTAGTGATGCTAGCACTGATTCACACGTGCATCACTCAACCACAAGGCCGGACATCGCGGCATTCATCAGGGCGCCGGTGGAGGCCACGGGAGGAGAGACGAAGGTGGTGGTTTGTGGAGGACCATCGCTGGTTGCGAAGGTGAGGAATTGCGTGGCTAGTCTGGCGGATGAGAGGGCGGTGCATAAGGGGACGGGGGCGCAGGGAATTGGGCTTTTTGTGGAGGAGTATTCGTTTTGAGGAGTATTATTGGATGTTCGTGTACTGGATTGTAGACCTAGGAAGCGACTGAATTGAGAATGATACAAAAGGGAAAAAGATGACACTTGACGATGACTGAGGACCTCGATGGCCTGAAGCTGTCACTGCCCCGCAGCGGGATGGTAGCGTCCCGTCCTACCCGCGTGGAGAGAACTGCCTGGGCCGGACCCTAGCCGCCTAGAGTAGTCCTGCACGGTCCTCTCCTGACTCAAGCGAGCAGCTTTCTGCCTCCTCATTGGCTCGAACTTCCTATTCCGCTAGGGCAATCCGTGCGCAACTCGAACCAAGAATTTGACTGGGCGCATCCGGCAAAGAAATTTTGAGTCACTAAAAAGTTCCAAGGTTACAGCCTTGTAGAACGACTCATATGCCCAATTGGATCGGGATAGTACAGGGGATAAAAGAATAATAATCACTGCTCATGACGGCTTGTCAAGCACTCTTTTCGCGCGGTGTTTTACGTGCTCCCCATTCTCTCAAGTCTTCAGCAGTCCACAATCGTCTTCCCCTTGGTAGGACGACGACCTTTGTTTACTCGGGCCGCCCCCACTTGTCCGTCAAGAATTGCCCCTCCTCCACCACCAAACTCGCTTCCTCTTACACCACCATCGCCAGCAGCCTTTCAACATCTCGCTTCAGCACAGGTCGCGCAGCACGCCGCACACCGTACAGCACAATGACCACCGCCGCTCCCATTGACCAGTTGGTCAAGCAGGTCGATGGCCTCAGCCTCGACGCCGTCAAGGCCAAGTTCCCCGACACCTACCCCGACCTGAACCCCATGGACCTCTACCGCGCCCACCTGTCCAATGTTCTGTCCGAAATCACCGGCGTCGACACTGCCATCATCTACCCCAACCTCGGATGGACTTCCGGTCTCGATAAGGGCGACATAGCCCTGCCCGTCCCCTCGCTCAGGGTCAAGGGCAAGAAGCCTGACGAGCTCGCCCAGGAGTGGGCTGCCAAGGTACATCAAACAAACACACATGCGATGCCATGCGATGCGATCGCTTTTTGGGATTCGTAGCTCACACTCACTCTCGCTCTGTTCCAGTTCCCCGACACCGATCCCCTCTTTACCAAGCCCACCGTTAGCCAGATCCACCTCAGCTTCTTCGTCAAGGCCTCTCCCCTCGTCAACGCCGTCATTCCCTTGGTCCAGAACAAGGGCGCCGAGTACGGTTTCAACAAGGCCGACGGTCTCAAGGACCCCAAGGACCCCAGCAAGGGCCAGAAGCGCATCATCGTCGAGTTCTCTTCCCCCAACATTGCCAAGCCTTTCCACGCCGGCCATCTCCGTTCTACCATCATCGGTGGTTTCCTCTCCAACCTCTACGCCGGCGCTGGCTGGGATGTCATCCGCATCAACTACCTCGGCGACTGGGGTAAGCAGTACGGTCTCTTGGCCCTTGCTTACGAGAAGTATGGTGACGAGGAGACCCTCCAGAAGGACCCCATCAACCATCTCTTCCAGCTCTACGTCCGCATCAACACCGAGATGACCGCCGAGAAGGAGGAGCTCACCAAGCGCAAGGAGGCCGGCGAGGATGTTTCTGCCCTCGAGGCCAACAGCTTGGACGAGCAGGCTCGCCGCTACTTCAAGAAGATGACCGACCGTGACGCCGATGCCCTCGCCATGTGGAAGCGCTTCCGTGATCTCTCCATTGTTCGCTACAAGGACACATATGCCCGCCTCAACATCCACTTCGACGAGTACTCCGGTGAATCCCAGGTCAGCGAGGAGGCCATGAACCAGGTCGGCAACCTCATGGAGGAGAAGAAGATATGCAAGGAGGACAAGGGCGCTCAGCTCATCGACTTCTCCGAGCTCGTTCCCGGCAAGGAGGGCAAGCGTCTCGAGAAGCCTCTCGTCAGGAAGAGGGACGGCACTGCCCTCTATCTCACCCGTGATATTTCCGAGCTCCTCGGCCGTCACGAGAAGTACAACTTCGACAAGATGATCTACGTCGTCGCCTCTGCTCAGGACCTCCACTTGAGGCAGCTCTTCAAGATCATCGAGCTCCTCGGCTACAAGGACATTGCCGACAAGTGCCAGCACATCAACTTCGGTCTCGTCCTTGGTATGTCCACCCGCAAGGGTACCGTCAAGTTCCTTGACGACATTCTCCGTGACGTCGCCGACAAGATGCACGAGGTCATGAAGAAGAACGAGAACAAGTACTCTCAGATTGAGGACCCCTTGGCCACCGCCGATGTTCTCGGTATCTCGTCCGTCATGGTCCAGGACATGTCTGGCAAGAGGTAAGATGGGTTCCCGGTTATCTTATGGAGCGCCAGAATCAAGCTAACGTGAACCCCTTGCAGGATTAACAACTACACCTTCAACATGGAGACTATGACCTCGTTTGAGGGTGACACCGGCCCGTACCTGCAGTACGCCCACGCTCGCCTCAACTCCATCAGGCGCAAGGCTGGCGTGTCCGACGAGGAGCTCGCCACCGCTGACCTGTCTCTCCTTACCGAGACCAGCGCCATCAACCTGTGCCGCCACATGGCCGGATGGCCCGATGTGGTCAAGAACACGCTCAAGACCCTCGAGCCCACCACTGTCCTTACTTACCTGTTCAAGTTGACGCACGCGCTCAGCAGCAGCTACGACCAGCTCCAGGTCGTCGGTAGCGAGCCTGAGTTGATGAAGGCCCGTCTGGCCCTGTACACTGCTGTGCAGACTGTCTTGGCTAACGGCATGCGCCTCATTGGCTTGAGCCCTGTCGAGCGGTATGTTTTTTTTTCCCTGTTGCCCCTGACTGATGGTTGCATGGACTGGAAGACGAATAAGCTGACTCGGGCGATTTAGTATGTAAATGTATGCGATAATCACTCATCTTCACAGCCAGTAGCCGAACGTCGATATTTCGAACTTATATACCCAATCTGAGAAGCAACGGATCTGTTCAAATCAACGAGAGAAAGAGGACAACGAGTTGCCCGACCGACAAATCATATCTCCCAACCAACAATCGCATTGCACTCACGAAATCAGTGTCCTGACAACGGTGGATGCATACAGTGTTCGCTGGAGTGGAAAATGCAGCTTAGCTGAGATCAGCTCACCTTGCATCGCTTCCGCGCTTGCAACATACGCAAAAGCAGATGCAGAAGCAAGCCGGAGCAGCATTGCGGTCGGACCCTCGCAGCGTGACCAACATTATTATGCTTGATGACGATGCGGATGTCAAAGCGAAAGCAAGAAAGAAGAAAGGAAAAGGCGTTGGGAGGAAGAGGACTCAAATCTTGGGAGTACGGTCTGGATGAATGAGAAAAAAAAAAAAAGTTCAAGCAAGCTGGTCGATGTTTTTTTGGTGTTGTGATATGCTGTATCGTGCTGATAATGCTGACATTGACGAACAGATCCGCCAAACGTCGATGGGAGAAACTGGGACCGAATTGAATGATCACCATCAAATATTGGATTCATCGGGCCATAACAATCTCCATTTCCTGCTGGGAGTCAGCTCCCATCTTATCAGCCCAAATCTTAAATCATAGTTCCATGCTCAACGGGATATCAGTCAAGCCAGTGCCAGCCACCCGCTCCGGGACCAAATACCGGCCGGCATACGGAGGAGGGACGCGGGCTACGGGGAGCGGCATGCATGCTTCGGTAATGACCGGCACTCACCCCCGAGGGCCGCGGGTGCCACTCCATGCCGTCCAACTGCCGCTCCAAATGCGCGGACCAACATGGACAGCTGCTGACAGTATCCGTCTTCCATTCTCCCTTTCGATGTTCTTATCGTTTCTTATTTGGATGTGATTTTGGTTTCAGCTTGGTCTGGATGTTCCACGGCATTGAACGGTGGCTAGAAAGTCCGAGGTCTACAGACTTCCTTTCTTGTTCGGAACAGAGAACGATTCGGCGTCGAAGCCCTCGATTTTGTCCTTGATATTCGGGCCCGTCCATGTGCTTTTGACTGAGCTAACGCGTTAACCTTAATATTGCTTCCGCTTAGCAGTGCCGGGAAAGCGCCCCTGATCTTATCTCTTGGATCTGGGGTTCTGCGATGCCATCTCTTACGCCTGTCATTTCAGTTCTCGTTCGATTCGATGCAGAGAACATTTTAACACTACGCTCCCATCGAGGCTACTGACCTAGGGGACCAATGAGAAGTTCAACGTTGTGCTACCGGCGCAGGGAAGACTAGGTTTTGTATATCGCTCTCCAAAATGTCTTACTTCCTGGTCTGAAAACCAAAGCAACTTGATGTAACATGGCGAGCATGGTCACAAGGGACCGAGACTTCCATGAACATTCAACCAGATCTTCGACTCCAGGCGGACATCCCCACGGCGACAGCGAAGACGACGGCCGCCATACACTACAAGTCGTCAATCGTACCCAAATTTATGACCGGACAACGTGTTGAAAGTTATTCTTGGAGTGGGTCAATATTGACTCGACAACGGCGGAAATTCGAGAGAGCTGGCCTCACAACGATATGCATCTGATCCACCATTCTGAACGCATGACCAAAAGTAGTCACTGTTGACTTACATACCATCACATCATCGTAACCCAAGTTTTAACATCTCCGGCGTCGAGCACTTTCGAGCTTACAGTAACATACGTCGGAGCCACGTTGCTTCATGAGGTTCCGGACATCGTCGATCATCTCCTGGGGCGACCGC
>HF970620.1:115453-137264 GCA_000604205.2 Neurospora africana FGSC 1740
CCTAATCCACCGACGGGAAGGCGGCCTTGGCCTCTTTTATTCTTCTTTCGACCGTGGGACTTACACCAATATGTCTATAGTGGCACCATCTGGACTAAGGCTCAGCAAGGGTCAAGCCAGTGGCCGCGACGACTTTATACAACATCCAACTCTCCTGCCGCCCAGCATTGGAGGTCTGGTGGGCCAGCCAAAGATAATGCTAGGCTCTCATCGAGTCGCAGGCGGATGACGACTCGCTCCCTCAAGTGGCACCCTTCGGACATCACGCTACATGCCCAGAACACTGGCCTGCATCGAATGACACTGTTGCTCACACTAACAACAACATCTACATACACGCTAGAGCCGCTAGCCATGTCCCTCCGGTTTCTGGTAACTGTCTTGACTGATGATGGAAGCAGGCTTGCAACAATTTGAAGAGGAATGTTCGAGAGAGCCACTACACCTCTATCCCCTTACAGATCACTGCCTTTCGTGACAAAAGATGATGTCGTTCTTCAATAATTACGGGTCTTCCCCAACATCGATTTTAGCAAGTGAGCATTAGGGCAACATTGCCGATTCAGACTGTTCCCATGTGTTAGTCACAATGAGAGGCTTACAGCGAAGTCCCTATCTGTTGCTGGCAGGGAAAGTCAGGTCAGCCTCACTAACCCTAAGATCATACCAGAGGTAATGGTCAAGGTCTGGAAAAGTCTTATCTGTACCGGACCTTCCTAGATATAACCCCTCACTCAGCGGAAGACGGATCGACGTAGAGAATGTGTTCCGAAAGCTTTGTTGTGAGATTAGATCTCACATAATTTTGACCTTACCATTCCCCTGCTCATCTCGAAGAGCTTACCTCCCGAAAGTTTGACATACAAACCGGCCATTTACCAGCCGCTGACTGCCCATCCCACCTTCAGCGCAGACAGTCTTTTGTATTTTGTTTTTGACTCCTGTCCTTATATACAACCTCCAACGCATAGCCACCGTATTGAACCAGTGCGGCCGCGTCTGCGAAGTGTTGTGTCCGAGAGCCAGCCATCATACTCCCGGAAACCAGTTCTCAGTACCTCTACCCAAAAGAGAAGGGATCCGAGCAAGACGGTCCACGGACAGACTTTGCGTTTCACTGTTCTTGCAACTCACCTTTCCATCCTATTCCTCTCTTCCTGCCCAAAGCCGGGAATTTCGGGCGTCGGAACTCTGCTTCCTGGTTTCCCGTCCACTTTGGTGTGTCTTTTCCCACAGCCGCCGGCGGCGAACGGCTCCTTTGAGAGGAGGAACAGAGACACGGACACATAACATGACGTGTGTTCTCCCAATAACCCTCCTGACCGCCTTGGTGGTCTTGTTGGGGATACAGAGATGGCTGGAGAGGAAGAGGTTACTTGCTGGCAGCCGGCCGTTGCCCGGGCCTACTAGTGAGTTGATGGCTTTTTCTCTTTTATTCATGGAAACATGTCTACCATGACTTGAATTATCAAGACTTTTCTCTTCATTTACAGGATGTATAGAACAAGGACTTGGCTAACCGAAAAAAAAACCTCCACCTCAGATCTCCCCTTCATAGGTCGTGTCCACGATGTACCAGAAAAGGGGTCATGGCTGAAGTTCTACGAATGGAGCAAGGTCTACGGCCCCATCTACCAGACCAAGATGTTTGGCGTCACCCACGTCTGGATCTCCTCAGAGAAGATCGCTCACGACCTCCTGTCCCGACGAGCAAACATCTACTCTGACCGGCCACAGATTCCCAACTTGCCTGATAACCGGACAAGCGGTGACTACCTGGCTCTTCTTGGGCGGAATGGTAAGCCCTTTGTCAATCACCTTGCTCTCCACCACTTAACGAATCAATTCACAAAGGTACCTAGAGAGAGAGGTACTAACAAGTTCAACCAGATACCTGGAAACGCCAACGCAAACTCTGCAACCACCTAATGCACACTTCCGCCCTCGCCTCCCTTCACGACTACCCCACCCTCGAGCGCAACCGCTTCCTGTACTTACTGTCCCAATCCCCCGAGGACTACATCGAGTACATTGAGCAGTTCACCTCGCGCACCATCGCCCGTTTATCATGGGGCAGTGCCCACCCGGCCCAAATCCTCCGGCACACCACCTTCGGCCTGCTCGAAACCATCTCCCCCTCGGGCGCCCTGCCCAACGTGATCTCCTTCCTCCGCCACCTCCCGCTAACCCTCTCGCCTTGGCAGAAAAAGGAGAAGGCCCGCCATGACTTGGAAGATAAACAGTTCCGCTCCAACATTGGGTTTGTAAGACGGATGATGGACGTCGGCCGCGCCGAGCCTTCTTTCATCCGGACTTTTCTCGAGGAGCAGCAAGGCGTCAGTTCTAATAAATCCAGCGCAAGTGACGAGGAGAAAAAAGCCAAGGAGACGGACGAGGCGATGCATGTCGTTGGCTTGATGGCTATTGCTGGTGCTCTGACGATTGGAAGCCCGATTCAGAGCTATATTTTGGCCATGTGCCATTATCCGGAGTGGCAGGCTAAGTTGCAGGAGGAGATTGATACGAAACTGGCGGGGAGGTGTCCGATGTGGGAGGATCGGGAGAAGTTGCCGCTGTTGAGGGCGGTGGTTAAGGAGGTTATTAGGTGGAGGCCGCCGGTGCCTACTGGTATGTTTTTTTTCCCTGTCTTGTGTTGTTTGACGAGAGGGAAGATGCTGACGGTGAATGATACCTCTAGGCATCCCGCATGCGATTGAAAAGGATGATGTCTACGACGGATACTTCATCCCCGCCGGAGCCACCATCCACGCTCTCGAGTGGTAAGTCTTCCCTCTCGTCCTCACCCTTCCAGCTCTCATCCCCACACTCCCCCGTTCCTTCCCTTCCTCTTCTTACCTTACCCATAAACCTCTCTCCTCATCCCCTCCTGCTAACACCTCCCCCCTCCCCCTCACACACAGGGCCATAACCCGCGACGAACAAACCTATCCCCAAGCCGAAACCTTCAACCCCTCGCGCTTCCTCCTCCCCTCCTACCCCACCTACCGCGAACCGCTCACCCTCTACCCCAACCTCTCGGGCTTCTCCCAATTCGGTTTCGGCCGCCGCACCTGCCAAGGCGTGCCCATCGTCGAGCAGGACCTGTTTCTGACCATGGGCGGCATGGCCTGGGCCTTCACCATCAGCAAGAAACGCGACCCGGCCACGGGCCGCGAGCTCCCCGTGCACTGGAACGATTACACGCCCCTGCTGATTGCCAAGCCGTGTCGGTTTCCGTTCGATGCGATGCCGCGGGACGAGGGCAAACTGAGGAAGATGAGGGAGATGTATGATGAGGCGGTGGAGGGGGAGGAGATGGAGCGCAGCGAGAGTAGAGAGGAGAGGGAGAGGACGGAGGGGTGGATGGTGGAGGGCGGGGTGAGGCAGAAGGAGGAGGAGATTCCTTGGCAGACGGATGTGGAGGGTGTTGGAGGTGATGCTACTGGAGTCCCTGGAGCTCTTGTCACAGCAGTAGCAGCTGTCGACGTCACCGCCGCCGTCTCTGTTAACTCGGGGGGTGCATGTGATGATGGTCAAGCTCAAGGCCAAGGTCCTCCTCACGCGTCTCGCCCTCCTAGTGAGGAGGAGGAAGACGCAAAGAGTACCACTTCCAGCCGTGACGACAGTGCCAGTGCCGCAGGTGGAAGTGGTAGTGGGAGCCCAAGTGCAAGTGGAAGTTGGGGATCCGAACCCTCGCTGAGTTTCAGGGGGAGCAGTGCCGAGAGCTCGGATTGTGAGGAGGAGCCTACAATTACTACTACTACTACCTCTAGTCACAGGCAAACAGACGAGGAGGAGGTTAAAGGGCTACCCCTAAGGAGGAGAGTGCGCATCAAGGCCGTGTCGAATGCCAGTTCGACTATTGAGGCGTTGATGCCGCCCATGACCCCGGAGAGAGAAAAGGGATTGCAGTTGGGTGTGGACGGTGTGGGAGTTGCCGTGGTGGAGGAGATACCGGGGGCTTGGAGGTGGTGACTGCATAGCAGCAAAATTTGGATATCTCGTTGCTTTCTTTTTGGGTACCTATAATCTGGGAGTTTGCTCTTGTTAGGTAAATAACTTCTGTCGTTAACTCGTTACTTACATTTATCTATGAGATGGATGATGAGAGATGTGATTTTTTTTTCGTGATGATATTATGAACATGGTATGAGAACGTTGATGGGGACCTGGAGTTTGCTGACTGGGGGATTGGTTGAGATATATCGTTAACGTGAGTGCCGCAAAGTATGCCGAGAGGGAGATAGATTGTTGACGCTTATCGTGTAAATCATGTTGATTTGAAGGGGAGATGGTGGAGTGGAAGAAGGTAAGGCATACAGCGTGGGCAGAGGTATATGGCCAGCTTGGGGAATCTATACTGATGACCAAAAGTAACATGCGGGGCCGGAAGGGAATATGGTGAAGCTATTCACGGATGGTGAACGTGGGGACAAACATGATGTTCAGGCGTTCTTGGATGGAGCTTGCAGAGATACGACCTTAACAGATTCACTGTTCTTCTTCCCACTAAGAAGATAGGCTAATATCAGATTTGGAGACTCTTCCCTCCAGTTGCAGATGATACGCGATTAACATCCTGTGGCGCTCATACCCAGATAAATTGTTAGTACAACACCAATTCAGCCCGCATGATATTACCAGGATCCTGCGACTGCCCCCTTCGAACTCATTGACCAATCACGGCATGCCCCGTCACGAACCCCTCCTCGTTTCTTCGCGAACTCGTCTTGTTTTCTCTCAACGTCATCCCTTCTCTCCGTGGCCATTGGCCTCTTTCTCTTACACAAAAGAAAACCTTTCCAACCTTCTATGCAAAAGACGATTGGATACCAAAGTCTTGGGCATCAGGCCATGCCATGCCATGCCATGACTCTGCCCAGCCTGCTCTGCTGCTTGGTATGTAACCGCGCAGTGTCACTGTATGTGTGTGTCCTCTCGTTTTGGGCATCGTACTCTCCGTTTTCGAAGGAAGAGATCACAAACTTGGAAATACGGATGCCGAGGTTGTACCCGGAGGCGGCAATGGAAACACCAACACCAACACCAACACCAAAAACTCAACAAACTGCGGTAACCGACAGGATTGCGTTGGACGAAATGCTCCTGTTAGCGGGTTTGCTTCTTGTGGCCCTGGACTTCGTTTCCTTTTTGTGAGGACTCATTGGGCACAAAACACTCGTCTCCCAACATCATCCTGTTTTCCTTGCCCTGCCTCCTTCCTGTCTGGTGCTTTGACGTAGCAAATGCGCGAGGCAGCTACTGTTCTTTGTCTTCGGGCTTCACCACTTGGCCGACTCTCTTTGGGGGAGAGGCTGGGCCTTGATGTCAGCCGCATCCGTTATATGGGCTTGGGTTATCAAATCTGGTACTGCGCCTTGTCTGATCGTCTCCTTCCACTCGGATTTTTTGCAGTATGACGGATCGATGGCTTCAGCTGAGCTTTGAGCTTGGGATGATAGCTCCCATGTCCTTGTACGCCCCACCTACTCACCGTTTATCACGCATTCCGATCGACACTCGTATCCCGTGGTTGCTCCAGTCTGCAAGCACTTAAGCCTCGAATCTGTTCTAATCCTCTCCACGTATTCTTTCTTTCCTCCCTTCTGTTCCTTTCTTCTCCATACTCGACCCTTCATTCGGTCACCTTATCCCGGACCCAACTCATCATCCAGCAACAAAGGCTACAATGGGACAAGGTCCCAGCGCACTCCAAACGTGCATCGATGGCATTGCCAACGGCCGCTCTGGCTTCGCAGCATATCCCGGCCAACCTCTTTATCAACTATCATGGGTCAAGCCGTACAATCTCGATATCAAAGTGGTCCCCGAGGCCGTTGTGAGGCCTAAGGACTCCAACGACGTTGCCGAGGTGGTCAAGTGTGCGACAAAGAACGGGTATAAGGTGCAGGCCAAGTCAGGAGGGCATTCGTTCGGGTGAGTTTGCTTGGGTTCTTATATGTTTATGATGGTGGCTAACGAGTGATCCAGGAACTATGGTATGTCACTCGCTGGGATATAACACGACCGGCGAAAATTGTGCTGGATACTAACTGGGATGAACCTAGGCCTTGGAGGAGGTCATGATGGAGTTATCACCATCGATCTTCAGAACCTCCAGCAGTTCTCCATGGACAACAAGACATGGCATGCCACGATAGGTGCTGGCAGCCATCTTGGAGATGTCACGGATAGGTTACATGATGCGGGCGGCCGGGCCATGGCTTATGGCGTATGTCCGGATGTGGGTCTTGGTGGACATGCTACCATTGTAGGTCCCCGGCACTGGACATCCATGACAGCGGAGACCAAGTTACTGACGTCTTCCTAGGGTGGTCTTGGCCCAATGTCGCGCATGTGGGGGAGCGCCTTGGATCACATCTTGGAGGTGGAAGTGGTAACTGCTGATGGCAAGATTCAGCGCGCGAGCGAGACTCAAAACTCTGACCTGTTCTGGGTATGCCTGCCCCCTCCTTCTTCCGCGACTAGACAACTAACAAAGAACAGGGCCTTCGAGGCGCCGCCTCCAATCTCGGCGTCATCACCGAGTTCGTCGTCCGCACTCACCCCGAGCCCGCCAACGTAGTCCAGTACAGCTACACCTTCGTCTTCGGCAAATCTGCCGATGTTGCCTCGACCTACTCAGCCTGGCAAGACCTAATCTCCGATCCCAAACTCGACCGTCGCTTCGGCTCCGAATTCATCCTCAACCCCACCGGCGCCATCATCACCGGCACCTTCTACGGCACCGAAGCCGAGTACCGCGCCAGCGGTATTCCAGACCGCCTCCCCGGCAAGAAGAACTGGGTAGGAAACAACGACTGGCTCACGGCCCTCGCTCACGACGCCGAAAACGAAGCCCTGTACCTATCCGGCCTCGCCAGCCCATTCTACGCCAAGTCCCTCGCCTTCCGCCGCGAAGATCTGATCAACACCACCGGCATCGCCGACATCTTCAAATGGACCGACTCCCAAGACAAGGGAACACCACTCTGGTTCATCATCTTCGACGCCACCGGCGGCGCCATCGCCGACGTGCCCATGAACGCCACCGCTTATTCGCACAGAGACAAAGTGCTGTTCTACCAGAGCTACGTCATCGGGCTCCCGCTCAGCCAGAAGTCGAAGGGGTTCCTGGATAATTTCCATAACCAAATCACCAAGCGGACCGCCGCGTTCGGGACGTATGCGGGGTACGTCGATCCGGAGCTGAAGGATGCGCCTGAGCAGTATTGGGGGAGCAATTATGAGGAGTTGAGGAGGGTTAAGAAGCGGTGGGATCCGAAGGAGGTTTTTTGGAATCCACAGAGTGTTAAGCCTGCTGAGTAGGGGGTTGGTGGTGGGTGGCTCATGAACAGGGCAAGGACGGTTCTGGAGGATGAAGAGAGAGAGAGGGGGGAAAAATCTCAGATCGAGATTGGGGAGGAGGGTACAGGTCCTGGAGGTGGGCATAGAGGAGGATACTGATCGCGATGACTAATGACCGTATACCCAATCATGCTTTGTTTTCTCAACAACATCGAGTTTCGGAAAAAGCATCAGTGACTCCCGCCCCTACCCTAACAAGAAGACAATCAATAAAGCCCGGCGGGGCCGTACTCAAGAGAGGTTACGGAGTGTCAAGATATATGGAGAAGAGTTGGGAGGGAACAAGCCATGTCATTCAATCCAGAGCTTCTATGGTAGACTACGATGGTACTGCACCCTCCTTTCATCCTTTTATGCCCGCCACTTGTCTTTTCCACTTATTCATGCTCATATTATCACCCTTGTACCGGCAAAGTGTTCCATCCATAATATTCAATACGGAAACTGCGAAGCCGTCAGTGTTCATTACCCAAGGACAAAACAAAGGCATATATACCTTACATACAACCACGAAAACTTGAGACGACAGACAGGCCCGCCACACCGACGCCACCCCTCTCCAACCATCCACGACCCCCAGTGCCATCCCGCTTACTTCTCTACAGGTAAGATAGGCATTATGTCCGTCCGTAAGTGCAGGATGTATAGGACACTTGCGCAGGTCTACCCTAGGTACGGTACGCTAGGTACGCTAGGTATGCTAGAGGTAGGTAGAGGTAGGTAGCTACCTTAAAGTTCCCAGATATCCATAGGTCAGTTAGCAGGCGGCGGAGGTGCGACGGGGATCAAAGAAGTACTAGCTTGGATGGGGACTCATTGATAGATACCTCTAGCAGACAAAACTTAGAAACTGTTTTCATGTGGTTTGGTGATATCTCGTCCCCAGAAGACGTCGATGTTTTGAGTTCCCATATCGCGCTTCGCGAAAGAGTGGTCGTAGATAGATAGGATATGGGCTTAACAGACTGACCTGTTGTCGCTGTGCCGTCGCGATAGTGTGATAACGGACATCTTACTTGATGTCTTGGCATGCCTGCACCTCCATGTCGACCTCCCGATCACTCGTCGAGCAAATTACTAACACCAAGCCATTCATCAAGAAAACAAAAGCAGGGTCTCGGAAGCATAGGGCTGAGCTTCGAGGGCTCAATTCGGAAAATGTCCGAACCCCCCTGCCTCCACTAAAAGTCACTGCCCCCTTTTTTCTCTGGTCCCTGAGGGTTGCAATCACAACCGACCCGACAGCGGACGGACGGCACGGGCTGACGGGCTGACCGGTCAAGTCCGATTCGGGGTGATGATTGGCTAGAATACTTACTTGCTCGTAACCGTTCATCAATCCTCGAAACACTGGTGTTCTTCGTTACGGGATACAAGTGTTCAGTTATTGTCGAGTTCGTTCTACTACATCGTGTATGGTAGCAGAAAATCACACACACACACATCTGTTCGACGAAAGCGAAGGGGGAACGAAATGCATCACAACGGCGAACGAAAGCCCGGAATTCCCCACATCGGGGTCAATGAGCTCGATGCTTCGAGCGGCACTGCATCGTTGCTTCCGTCCTGTCCATCCCCTACCGGAAAGGGAACAGGCAATCATCTTACATGTAAGCCGTCGGCAAACCCTCTTACCACGGTACCACTCCCTCGACAAGGCCCCGGAATCTCACACCGGATGGTTGTCCAATCAGTATCCAACTCAACGGGCTCAGCCTTCTCATACGTATGGGTAGAGTAAGCATGACATGGGGGCGGCAGCCGATGAGGTACGTATGTATGAGGGATTGACGTCACGGAACACCCGAAGGGAGTAACAAGAGTCGAGCTGAGGATTTGGAGAGGGAGGAAGAGTGAGCGACTGCGTGGAAAGGGGGCAGGGGAGGGTGCTGCATGTGAAGATGGGTATAATAACTCGCGGCCTCTTTGATAGAGGTGAGAGTTGGAGTTCTGTTTTCGTCAATCAGTTCCTCGCTTGAAGAAGTGAGCAAGACGGACGACCAGTATTAACAACACATCACGAATTCTCACCAACACAACAGCCACCATCCCACATTCCCATAGGTGTAAACCACCATCTCTCTCCCAAGATGCCCAACACCCTCTCCAAACCAAACGGCACCACCTCTTCCAATGCCTCCAGCTCCAAACCAGATGACAAAAAGCCCGTTGAACTTCAAGCCTCCTTCACACCCACCCTCCTCGAACGCCTCGGCATATCCTCCTTCCACCTCCTCAACAAGCTGATTCCCTGGTACAAACTCCCCGGCTTCATCGGCGCCTTCAACCTTGCCTTTCTGCGCATCGAGCTCCGTCAATACAATCTGCACGACGCCTATGCGTCTCCCCAAGCCCAAGGCAGTTCCATCACCGACCCCCTTCCCGACGAGCGTTATTTGGGCGCTCGGCACTCCGATGGCAAGTTCAATGACTTGAAGCAGCCCAAGATGGGATGCACGGGCATGAGGTTCGGGAGGAACTTCCCGCGGGAGGCTTGTAGCAAGCCGAGCGAGGAGGAGCTGATGACACCGAATCCGAGGATGATTAGCGAGAGGTTTATGGCGCGCAAGGAGGGGAAGTTCGTACCGGCGACGACGCTGAATTTGTTGGCGGCGGCGTGGATCCAGTTCCAGACGCATGATTGGTTTTTCCATGAGCAGGTATGTGACTTGTGTGTGTGACTTTTCGTTTCGGTTTTGGGACTTTGCCGATGGCGATCATGCAATTGTTGTGATCCTGTGCAACGTCGGGTGATGCCAGTATTCGTGTGGCTTCGGCCTCACCCTTCTTAGCTCCGGTCATTGGCTGACTCTATCCCGAATTGGTCTCAGGACCCCCACGAGAAGCTCAACGTCCCGCTCTCCAAGGACGACAAGTGGCTCGAGGAACACATGCAGTTATACGCCACCAAGCCAGATGCGACTCTAGACCCATCCGACATCAAGTGTCCCGGGTACAAGAACCTCAACACCCACTGGTGGGACGGATCACAGATCTACGGCTCCTCCGAGTCCGTAACACAGAAGCTCCGCAACCGCGATCCAGACGGCAAGCTGCCCCTCGACAGTCGCGGGCGTGAGCAATTTCTCCCTCGGGACCAAGATGGAAACGTCTTGACCGGCTTCAACGATAACTGGTGGGTGGGCATGGAGATCCTGCATACGCTGTTTGCACTGGAGCACAATACCATTTGCGATGCGTTGCGCAAGGAGTATCCGGATTGGAGCGGAGACCAGATCTTTGACAAGGCGAGGCTGGTGAATTGTGCATTGATGGCCAAGATCCATACAGTCGAGTGGACGCCGGCGATTCTGGCGCATCCGGCGCTGCAGATTGGAATGGCTGCCAACTGGTGGGGGATCGTCGGGGAGAAGTTGACCAAGATCGCGGGAAGACTGTCCAAGACGAGCGAGATTATCAGTGGAATTCCCGGCAGCGGAGCGGAGCAGGATGGGACGCCGTACTCACTGACGGAAGAGTTCGTGTCGGTTTATCGGATGCATTCGTTGATGCCTGGTTTGTGCTTTCTCCTCCCCATTCCCTTGGTTACCTCCCAACTAACTGTCCACAGAAACAATCGCCTTCTTCTCCGCCACCGACGGCCACCACGCCACCACCATCCCCGTGGTCGACACAACCTTCACCAAATCCCAAACCCCCTTCGACGACGGCCTCTCCTTCGCCGACGTCTTCTACTCCTTCGGCATCAACTACCCCGGCGCCATCACCAACAACAACTACCCCGACTTCCTACGCAACCTGCGCACCCCCGACGGCCAAGTCCGCGACCTCGGAACAGTTGACATCCTCCGCGACCGCGAGCGTGGTGTCCCTCGCTACTGCGAGTTCCGGCGTATGCTCCGCCTGTCCGTGCCCAAGACCTTTGAAGAACTCACCGGCGGCAACAAAGTCCTAGCAGCAGAACTGGCCGAAGCCTACAACAACGACATCTCCCTCGTCGACGCCTTGGTCGGGTCACACTCCGAGCCGGTAATCCCAGGGTTTGGATTCAGCGAGACGGCGTTCAGGATTTTCATCCTGATGGCGAGCAGAAGGTTGAAGAGCGATCGGTTCATTGCCGGCGAGTGGAACGAGGACATGTATACCAAGGTTGGGTTCAAGTGGGTGCAGGATAGCGGGATGAAGGACGTGTTGGGGAGACATTTTCCGGAGCTGAGAGAGACGTTGAAGGGGAGCAGGAATGTGTTTGCGCCGTGGGAGATGAAGGCGGGGAGTAAGGAGTATAAGGGGGTGGAGACTAGTGCGTAGAGGCACCTCCAGAGAGGGCAGGGCATGGAGGGGACAGGAAGGGGAGATTAATGATGGACAGAGCGAGGGGGTTCAGGAAGAAGGGCCGTTGCTAGCCGGCTGGCAGTGAGATTACCTATGCACGGGAAACGAGAAGGAGGCGAGGGGTTGGAATAATGGAAGGTACAATGAGTTCTGTGTTCTTCTGTGTACGTGGGGCAACTGGTGGGAAGGGAAAGAGCGTATATCGTGCGAGGAGAAGCTCTTGCCTTCAACTTCCTTTTTTCTCGTTCCACATGCATGTTCACCTTGACATTTGTTCACTATTTGCATCATTTTCCTTGGAATATCACTTTATCTTTTTGTATCAACTATCTCTCTCTCTATTACGTCCAAGTTCCCTGAACCGAATTTCTCCCTTCGCCAACTGTCATCATTCCATCAACTCATCTCCTCTTTCCAGTCTGCTATCCGCAATTCATTTCCACCCATCCCACCATTCGAGCGGGAGACGCTGTACAAATCCCTCGGGATATCCCTCAGAAAGCCGCTCCAACAATTCCGATTCATCGTAAGACGCCGGAGAGTTACTGGGAACCCACAGCGGAGGTTGGAAGGTGGCAACCCGGAACTCCACCCCTACGTCTTCGAGTTGGGCCTCCAGGAATTGTAAAGTTCCCCTGGGGCTGAAGCCGTTATACGAGTTACCCGGTTCGTCATTACTTCGAAGCTCGATAAAGTCCTCGTCTTCTGGGAGATACCCGTGTTGGCAGCGATATTCGCAGTAGGTGTCGGTTGGATCCGGATAGTTATCCCCGAAAGCCAGCCATGTCCGGAGTCTGGTGAGATTGATCCTCCGTCTATCCCTCCAGAATTCCTTATGGTCCGGGGTATCGCCCTTCTGGTGAACTAATATGAAGAAATATTGGAGATTACGGTGCTTGGCGGAGAAGTTGACCCGGTATCCTTCCCGGTCGAGCTCCCATGTCCATGAGTCAAGGCCCTCGAAGAAGCACTTGACCGACAGGTCGATGTTTGGTCGGTCATACCGGTTATCCAGGCCATGGTTGAACACCGCGATGTGGAAATCTTCGACGGACGGAGGAAGGAGTTCGGATAGCATGTCTCCAAATCCCTTGGTCCTCTCTTCCAGTTGGCCGATAAGGAGAGTATAAGAGACCCGCAGAGACTTGAGGCAAGTGAAGGTCGACAGAATGCGTCTGAACTGCGCGGCATCACGGGCCAGAGCCGGATCGGGCCCGTTGAGCTCAACCCATCTGACATTGATGTACTGTGGGTAGAGGTGGCCGATATCCAGGTTGACCAAGGTTGAACGGAAGTCAGCCAAGCGATGCCAGTCCTTCATGTTGAGGAACCCAACCGCTTGAAGGCCGGTCAGACACGGAGAGACATAAACGGTGAACGCCTCGTCGGAAACGATCTTGGATCTTCTCGTCAAGACGCTCACCGCTTCCAGTTTCTGAAAAACCTTTCCCCGTGAAGTAGGAAGATTCCGGATCCTATGAATGGTGCGTTCGAATCCGTCTACATCCAACCACATCAACCTCGGTGACCAGCGATAGCTCGGAGGAGGATCCTGAACGGACAGGCTCCGGAGGCCACTGGATAGGCACACCAACGCGGCCAGGGCCCTTTCCAGCCACCCTGTCGATGCCCTAAGCTGGGGGTTACTGGGCAGGTTGGCGAGCTCAAGGCCAGTGGTGTTGATGATGGCCTGGGCTAGCCTATCCATTTTCACGATATCCGTTCCATTCAAAAAGGTCAAGGCGTGGCCGAGATCAACAAGTTCGGCCCCCTTCCCCATCAGCCGAAGGTGGGTTGTGTCCTCCAGCTCCTCCGGCACCCACCTACTGAAAAAGGTACCGAACCAACAAGGCGCCATCGTAATATGTTTGACGCGGTCGCGGATCTTGGGGCGCTCGGCCAAGGTTCGTAGCAAGAGTGCGAACTGTGGACGCTTGATGCCGTGGTCCTCGCACAGCACGAGGTACTGGTATAGCTCGTCTGCTACGAGGCCGTGGAGGTATCGGCACGTCTGAGAGAGCTGAAGCATGGCCGAGTAGTCCCTTGCCTCACGGCTGTGGTTGAAGGAGTAAATGGTTGGGTCGTAGCGGGCCTGATCGTTGATCTGGTAGGAGTGGTAGCATTGCCATGTGCGGCGATCTTCGAAGTTTTTCCTCATGGTAACTCCGTGGTGGATGATGAGACGCCAGATTTCCTTGGGGAGGTTGGGGAGTGTTGAAGGTGCCATTGTGGAAGTTGGTTAAGGTATGTTGTTGAAGTCTGGTTTGGAAGGTGAGGCGAAGTCGATGATGATGATGGAATATCAAGAGCGATATCGCTAGGTAGGGTACGAAGCGAAGAGGTGTTGGTATGGATGTTGAGGTGGGTTATTTAGTAGAAAACCCAGTAGAAAGACTGTTGAAAAGTCGGAAAGGCAATGATAGAGAAAGTGTTGGTGTGTGGGTGACTTCTGTTGTGGTAAGAAATATGGAAGTGGAAGAGGGGGAAAAAGGCAAGAGCAGGACAGGCTCAGTCAATAAATACTCGGCAAGGAAGGAAGTGAACTGCCAGTGAAGAGGAAACCCATTCACAGAATTTAACGGGCATGAAATATGAACAGTAGAAGTATTCTCTGCATAGGGCCCGGAGGTCAGGTTTAGTTAGTTCCATGGTGCCTTACAGCAGCACGCGCACTTCACCACCCTACCATTCGCTGCAGTGGGTATGCAAACAGAGCTTATGTTCTGCAATTCACATATACTCGGGCTGTTCATGTTGCAGCCCTTGGAGTTTATGCCCCAAGGTTTAGCCCTCAGATTCTCCATCGGCACTGCCTGCGACTACCTTTGACATTGGACGAGAAGCAACCTGGAAATTCCAGTTACCTATCTAGACTGACATCCCTTCACTCCGGGCTGCTAGATTTCTGACCTTTCCCAGTCAATAGGACATGTCGCGCGTAAACCTTAGTTCACCTCCGAGGAAATTCTTCAAACTCGAAAAAAGGGAGGTGCATTGCAGACGGAATCTATCTTTTAGGTATTAAGATGAGAAGCACGGCAAATATGTCCGTAGAGGTAATGTTCGTTTCGCCCGCACATATACCCGCACATATGCGTGCAGCATATACCTGGACGGGAGCATGTATAATATATAATTTCTTTAAGGCAGCCTGTTGGTCAAGACGGTCATTTACAACATTCCACTTTCCACAAGGGCGGGCAGTTTAACTTACTTGACTTGCGTATTAATGGATGCACAGGTGGAATAGGCAGACCAGGATCGCCAGCCAGCAGTATATATGATAGGTACCTAGCTAGATAAGGTAGAGGTATGCCGCTCCACCAGAAAAAAGGAATTCCCACCTCCACCTTTGCACCTTTGGCGAGCGCGTGGCAAGGCTTTTCAGTACAGCAGGTAGCTGGAGATAGCTCGAGAGTTTGAGGGTTTGAGGGTTCGAGGGTAGATAAGTAGAGGTAGGTAGTTGATGCCCTATTGTGTATCCAGGTAGGTACCTCTAGGTACCTAGAGATAATCATGATGGACATTGCTCGTGAAGCAATGTAAGCAACCGGCACGGGGCACAACAAGCACAATGCTGGCGTTCAATGTTCAGCTCAAGAGAAATCGATTTATTAGGTACGAACTTGGCCACACTGATTAAAGGGAAAGACTAGGTGTATAGATGATCGAGTCGCCCAGGGAAGTGAGGTAGCGTGTGGAATGAAGTGGTTACTTAGTACCGTTGCTGTTTTGCTGTGCTTCAGTTGTCTTGAAGTTGATGCTTTTGACGCCGACTCAGCACTGCAGTGTTTTTGTAGGGGATGATGTGGGTCCTGGTGTTGGGACTTAGATAGTGAGGTTCTTGGAGAGGACGACTGCCGTGGTCGATAAATTTCAGGAAATGAAAATGGAAATGCACAACTAAACTGACACATTTTTAATGGCTTTTAGGTTTTCTATGAGAGTTACTAGAAAGTTTGAGGTAATTGATGCGATATGGCATGCGAGTGTCTACTTTAGAAAAAAGTATCTTGCTATCGCGCTATTTGAGCGCTAATTGACAGCCGCCCGATTCTTGACTTCCACTTGCCCCTGATCTTCTCTTCCTACTAGTCCTCGCCTTTGCGCAAGCTGCCGAAAATCTCCCAAGCCGTGATACTTCCATACATGCGAATTGTCATGGTCCTCTTCCCACCCATATCCTCTTTAGTGAACCAATCATCCGGATATGTGTGCCGTCGACTGCAAAGCTCGCTATCCCCTATCATCGATCCCCAATAGCTGCCAAGTCGGGCTCCGAGCTCCGGTCGCGATAAAACCAACCCTATTCTCCTGCCTCTGAGAACCTTATTCCACGTGATACCTCAAGTATTGCCGTTGGGAATGTTATCGGGGTTTGTCGTTCTTCCTCCTGCGTTCCGTTGCTCATCCTCACTTCCTCCAATTTGGAGGACGCGTTCGCCGATCAGAGGGAAAGGGGTGTAGAGAGGGAGAGGGGGAGCACCATTGTTGTGGGGGCGGCCGTAGAAACTAGCTGAGAGATCGTAGTCCGCGCCCGTGGGATGCAGGCTGGGATTGCGGGGTGAGTAAGGCGGTGGCGGTCGGAAGGGGTCGTATTCGGGCGCGTTAAGTAGAGGGGAAGTATGGGCAGTCTCGGAGACGGGTCTTCTGGGAGGAAGTAGAACGTGTACGAATTCAGCTTCGGACTCGGGGATGGGGGCATGGGAGCGTCTGGCTGCGACCCTGGTGGCGGCCTCGGGCAACGCGACCACAATGCAGCTTTCGTCGGAGGTTAGGGTGAGCCTTCTGCGCCTGGAGGGGCGGGGAATAGGGCTGCGGCTGCGCGGGCGGGTTCGGCTTTGACGGCTAGGTTGTTCTTGAAAAAGGAGAGGTCGTCTGGGGGCCCGCTGCGAGAGGCGGGAGACAGGCACGACCAGACCTGCACGAAGGCGACGTCGGAACGCCTTAACGTTTCTCTGGATCAATTCGTCCTCATCATCACTTGGAGCGGTAAGAATTGATGAATCGGAGACTTCCCCATTCTGGTTTTGAAGTGGGAAATTGGCTATGTGGTCGTGGGGGGGTGTTGGAGCTCGACTGGTGTTGACTCCTCTCGAAGTACCCTGGCGAGCCTGGTTTGTAGATGAGGCGTCGGGCTCGTCGACTTCCTGGACGCCGTTAGAGAAGGGGACTGGTGGTTGGCCAGCTTCGTGAATGGAATCCTCTGGGAGCAGGATCTGGGCATTCTGGCGACGCAATTTTGGTGGACGAAAGGGGGCACCCGTGGGCGCGGTGTGGCGTGGGTGTGCCCGCTGTGAAGTCATGGCTGGCGACACTGCTGGAGTCTCGGCTGTCGGCGTAGGATTTTGAGACATTCTGCTTTGATAAGGTCTTTAACCTGTTTTGTACGTTGGCAGATGAAAGATGTCGAGGTCAGTAGACGTTTCGTTCGCGGGGTTGCGGAAGCCAATTTGAATCGTGGTGTGTGCGTTGTGAAAGAAATCTCAAACCAGTGCCGTTTTTCTACAATTCCTGTTACTCGTCAAATATTTTCTGGTGGTCGTCCAGGTTCCATGGTCCACCATAAAAGGTCTGTTGCCTGAGAGAGGTAACATGGGATGAAGAATGGTGAAGAGCCAGATCCAGGTTTTTGGTCTGGTCGCTTCAGTGAATGTCTTTTTGTTGCCTTCCGTCCTTCCATCGCTTCGTTTCGTCGGTTCAAGGGAGAAGGATACAATATTTGTCAGGACGAGAAAATGGTTCCAACGGATCTGATCGATTCACTGCATGTGGCAAAGGTAGGAGGATTATACATCCTCTACTTCGGCCCGGAGAAGGGTTATGATGCCTTTCGGTCAACGGTGTGGGTCAAGACAGAGGAGATGTGGGTCCTTTCCCTTCGTGCCTGCCACATCTCCAACTGAGATGGCGCGGTTGTCAACACAGAAGGGCCTGCAGGCAGTAGGTGACAACATCCGGTGTAAGATACCCGCTGTAGGCCACCTGCAAATGCCCCACTGAACCGCATGTCCTTGGGTAGGTCAGCCCACAACTCCTTTCCTCGGATGCCAAGTGGTCTTCTTGTTCCTCTTCGAGTTCCAATTCCAAGACCTTGACTCCCGCTTAATACCTACCCAAGTCAACGGTAGAGTACAGCTCTGTGACTTCTCCTTCCAAGCCTTTTTCGACTTTCTAACCAACCTTCTAGTAGTCTCCTCCTATCGCTCTCTCGACCCCCGTTCAAAACCCGTTCCGAAGCGGAAGCGTGCTCCTCGTGCCCGGCTAAGCCTCGATTCTCCCATGAAGCTGTCCAACTCAACACGTCCAACAAGCCGATGAAATTGGGCTATCACCATGGCGGAGAAGGGCCTGCTCCCAACGAAAAAGCCATCCTCGCTAGCTCAATCAACACAGCCGACGACGAGCAGGAGAAATATGCCAATGGAGAATCTGTCGATAGCCGCCGGAAGAGAGCCGAGCAGGTCAACCAGGAGCAGGACGCTTTGATCAATGACGAACAAGAACTACTCCGCGTATGACCTCCACCATATCCTCTACCGAGTCTCGCGAATCGACCCCCAAATAACAAGCCTTGTTCTGCACTGGGCCGAGGGTTGGCGGATGGGGCGGCGGGGGCGTGGGAAGAGAAGGAGGGCGAGGTGGGTTTCAGCCAGAGAAGGGTCACCCTATAGGAAAGGAACGGCAACTTATTTTCCGGGTATACCACATCCTCTCTTCCTGTTCTTTCTGGGAGTTCACCAAGGAGTCCCGTACCCAGTACAATCCTCTCCAGCATCTTCTCGAGGTTATGAAGGCTTTTGCTGCTGCACCGGACGGAACTGACTACGTCACTCGCTCTCCCTTGGTTCCCGTCCTTGGTGCCATCATCCAGATGGTGGATAACCGTGGCGATTTCCTCCCCAACGACTGGGAAGCCGTCATGGAGCCCATTCCCTCCTCCACCAAACACGACTTTGACCGCAGCCTGTTCTACGAGGAGCCTTCAAGCGCACTCGACGATGAACTCGCCTTCCCGGAAGAAGAGGACTCAGAGCGCCTCCTTGAAACTCGGCCCATTGACCTCAAAGGCGGCAACATCATCGGGAATCTCGGGGATCATGGAGTTGCCATAGCGCGTCCAAAGGCCAAGACGGACTGCCTCGCCGCCGATGTTGAGAGGCAGTGGTAAAGTCAGGTGAAAGTTGGTTTTGGGATCGAGGAAAGAGATGGGAATCATCCTCTAGGATGTCCGGAGGTGAGGCTGGCCATTTACTGCTGGGGGTTCGGTCCCATTGCGTCTGCCGTCGCGCGGAAGGTCATCCTTCCCCGATGTTTTTTGCCTTTTGGCCAGGCCCCACTCGCGGAGGCGGCCAAGCAGCTTTGAACAACAGGAGCATGAGAAGCAGGAAGCAGAGCGACTCGCGGCCGATCTTCTGACCAAACAACCTCGCGCGGTCATTACTACTTGGCACAACAATAAGACTTCCATCAACCGGACAAAAGCCACCGAACTAGCACGGCAAAAATGCAACTGATGATCCGACTTGACAACGCCGCGCTGGCGCCAAGGTAGTCGTCCCATCGCAATACATCACATATAACGATAGACATCGGGATGTCGCTTTTGTGAAGGCCCACGAACCCTTTTTAAACACGCCTATAAAGGGCACAGATATCCTAGGTGTTGTTGGCTATCCCGGTGATGAGTCGAAGAATAGAGAACCAGGTGCAGAGATGAATGGGATGGTTGACCACTTACCTACCTTACAAATGTCCTGGTCCTGGCTAGACCCTTTGGAACCTTGGGACAAGTCCGGCTGATCTGCTCCTACCTATCTTAATCCCCTTTCCCCACACCAAGACAACCGAAACATGCCCCTAAAGTACCATCACGATGGACAACGCCACCAACCACGGGATGGGCTTCTCCAGTATCGACTATTGGCCCAAGCTTCTTGCACTCCTACGTACAATACCGGTACAGACTCCCCTCTGGCGGATGCATGATTCCTTGGGGAGACGCAGATGGGCAGTGGGACTTGGGGCCGGTGCTGCAATAGGGTGTCACCAATGATCATAGGGGGGATGTTCGGAGTACTGGTAGAACATGCCAGTTCTGACGACCCATGCCCTAAACTGGTGGGGATTCATTCTCCTCAGCAGGCGCTTGGGGTTTCAAGCTCTGGATAATTGACCGCACGCTGGATGTTGTTGAGCTCAGCGAAATGGGCGTGCAGCACCTAAGTGTTGCACAAGTAGGCGGACGAGGCTGGTGGACCGAACTAATGTTCGGGTTGAAGTCGTTTGATGCCCATGGCGGTGGATTATTGGCTATGTTGGGCTGTTGTTCCCGTTGGAGGCGTGTTGGTGCGATTTTGAAGGCTCCTCCAGCCATGTGAGCCTCGGTGCCGTGGTGGACGTGCCTGAGCGCGACTTATGTCCGCCGTAATCTCATCTGCATGTTGCAGATGAATGCCTGGCGGCAGGGATGCAGCATTATGTTCAGTATCGTCGATGACGAAAATGTTTCTGCCTTCAGCTATTGGGCGAGCTCTTCTTGCAATAATCGGCTTCCATATGGTGCTGAAAGCCGAGATGTCCCTTTCTCCAATGGAGTGCAAGATCCACTTCCAGCCCTGGGAGTCTTCCAAGTTCCTGGGTTAGAGCTTCTATCTGATCGATGAGTTTGGCAATAAGCTCACGCCGGAAGTTGTCCTTGATGAGTCGAAGTACTTGGTATGCATCGGAGAAGATGTGGAAGGTGATTCTCCGGGTGCTCCCAGTCGGTGGGAGAGATCGGGGTGAGGTGCTCCCTGGTGATCGGGGGCAAGTCACCAACTGGCCTCGGTGACCATCGATTGGGTTGGCGATATACGGCTGCTTGTCCTCGTTGCGGTTCTCGAGGGCGAATTTGTCCTTGGTCGCGTTTAGGTGGCATGGTTTACTCTAACTAAGTAGTGCTACCGACCTTTTCGTCGGTCTGCTCGCCGGACAGAAAGATGGCCTTGTGCCCTGGATGTGGGCATATGCTGGATGGTGTTTCTTTCCAAGGCGTTATCCAAAAATCATAGACCGGACGAAATCACTGTGGTCGACTATATTGACTCAATTGACAGGATGATTTTCGCGTTTGACATTCGGTATTCCGACGGATATGGTCGTCCGAAAGCGAAGAGATAAAACAGGGAATTAGCTGGGAGATGAGACGGAAATGACCTCTATCTTTGAACGTTCCTGCTCATCTAGCATCTCTCCGCAGACGAACTCGGGTTGTTCTTGCCAGCCTCCTTCTTGGGAGCTGCGTCTCGGATGTCTAGTTCCTCCCAGCGTGGGAAATCGTCGGGAGTACCAGTGGAACAGATTGTGAAATGCGCTTCAAGTTGCCCTAGGACAGGTCATGTCCTCGAAGGGAATACCATATGGCAATGCTCGCAGAAGAAGGCTTGGTTGCTATGTTTTCGGTGTCTCGAAGGCTCTTTTGCTCTTGTGCTGCTGTTGTTTCCACACGCATTGGCTTCTTTCTCTCCGTTACCTCCTCCTCATTGGAACGGCGGTTCCTTTTGAGCCTGGAATTGCTTCGTTGTATAGGGTTCAGTCTGTTGATCCTCCTTCGGCCAAGGACAAAGATCCTCGCCATTTGCACCGGGAACCTGAAAACACCGCTCGCGATGTTCTTCAACGACAAGAGAATACAGTGCATCGTGGCTTCTATTGCGATAATCAGAGGCCTGATAGTGGCGGTTTGTTCTGATGGCATTGAGGGTTTTGTTAACTGCCCGGCATAAACAAGGGTGTGTCGGGACACACGCCGAAAACATCCATGCCACCCGACGTTAACGACCAGCCAGAAACCATCCATACCACGCTAACAAACAACCAGTGGACGGAGCAGCTCATTGATACCCTACAAGGGTTTATGCACCCATGAAGCATGGCAGGAAGGCATGCGTCTCTCGAAATCGTTCACCTCGGGCTCAGCGGCTTCATCCGAGACTATAATGGCACAGCCCATGTGCTGCCCACCGGTGACCCGAGACGTGAGAACTCTCTGCGCCAAGCTGAGTTCGACGCCTTGATCCAACCAAAAAATGGCATCCGGAACCGCGACAAACCAGCTACCGCCAAGGTTGCCCGTTATCCTGGCGGCGTCATCATCCACCTGCCTCAA
>HF970620.1:141138-156733 GCA_000604205.2 Neurospora africana FGSC 1740
TAAATCTCATACAGACAAGTTCCTAACAAACTCTCATTATTGAAAGCGAATTTCTTTTCTTTCTTTAAATTACCTCTAGTTTTCCATCTGGTCCTCTTTTTCCCGGCCCCATGGCGAGGCATGTGTGATGGTAACCTGAAAAGTATGTGTCCATCGGTCCCGACCATTGGCGTATTTTGCAAACTCGAGGGATTGAACTCATGATATCTGATATCTGCTGTCTGAGTGGTGCTTTTTTCTCTGTCAGGCCTGTACCTTGTTGTGTTATGGCGGAGTGAAGCTTTGATCTCGGCATCAAGGTCTGGAACGTTGATAACTTGGAGATATCGGAATGACAAGAAAAATGGAAGGAACAATGAAAATACAGCCAAAGAGCTCGGACTCGTGATTTCAGGTTCGACTTTATGTCTTGAATGTACGTGGAAGATGTCCCGAAGCTTTCCGGTCACGTCGTCGGTTAGTAACCCAAGCACTACTTTCTTTCAGCGATGCACTAACACTAACACAGGTGGCCCACAGCGGGAAACCCCACCATGCCCACCGTTCCTGAGCGGAGCGGATCCGGAGTGCGCCGGACCCCACACGGCAATTCCCCCACACTGCGTTACTAATTAGGATCTCAAAGGATAAGATAAGCATTTCCTTATCTCGATGGAGGGGTAATGGACTTTTTTGATCGTGGGGACTTGCAAGCAAATAGCATTTGGAAAGACGAGCTACGAGAGGAAAGAGCGCCTCAATTCGGCAACATTTCCGATCCGATGGGACAAAAGCAGGGAAGGCGGAGGGGAGGGTGAGAATTTTCTTCCCTTCTTCCTCTGGTCATCTTGTCCAGGTTTCCCTTTCCTTCCTTCTTCCCATGACTTTCCCATCTCGATCCTCAAGAGGTAGAACTTCCAGTAGTGCTGATACGTAATCGACGAATCAAGCATCTTCGATCCCGGCGACTGGCGAGCAGCGTACCTACGACGACGAGACATATATAACACGGCTACGACACCCGACGACCCACTATCGCCCACCATCAGCCTCAACTCCGATCCGAACTCACCACCGCCGCCGCCCTCACGACCACCCCCAAGATGACCCGCCTCAAACTCCCCCACCTCCGGCTTCCACCACCCCTCTCCTACATCCCTCGCCGCGCCCTCCACTTAATCACCATCCTCATCGCTATCAACTGCCTCGTCTGGGCCGGCGTCGGCATAACCCTGCACTACTTCCCCAAAATGATCTCGCCCGCCGTCCTCTCGTACACCCTCGGTCTCCGCCACGCCCTCGACGCCGACCACATCAGCGCCATCGACCTGATGACGCGCCGGTTGATCGCCTCCGGCCAGCGGCCCGTAGCCGTCGGCACCTTTTTCAGTTTGGGGCACAGCACGATTGTGATCATCACTTGCATCGTCGTCGCTGCGACGAGTGGAGCACTGAGGGACAGGTTTGACAATTTCCAGAGGGTGGGCGGGATCATTGGCACTTCTGTGAGCGCGGCATTCTTGATTGTGTTGGGGGTGGGGAACGGGTGGGTGTTGTGGAAACTGGTGAAGAGGTTGAGAGTGGTGTTGAAGGAGCAGAGGGAGCGGAGGAGGAGGGTGGAGGAAGGGGAGGATCTAAGGGGAGAAGAGGAGCAGGAGGCGATGAATAATTTGCAGTTGGAGGGGGCCGGGTTTCTGGCGCGGGTGTTTAGGAGGGTGTTTGCGATCGTGGATCGGCCCTGGAAGATGTACCCGCTTGGTGTCCTGTTTGGATTGGGGTTCGATACCAGCTCGGAGATTGCGCTGTTGGGGATTGCGAGCATACAGGCCGTGCAGGGCACGAGTATTTGGTTGATTCTGATTTTTCCAATTTTGTTTACTGGTGAGTTCCGCACTTTTGGGAGTTTGACGGAGACAGAAGATGATTGCTAACGAGAGATGCTACGACAGCCGGCATGTGTATGCTCGACACGACCGACGGCGCCCTGATGATGGCCCTGTACACATCCAAGGCCTTCTCGAGAGACGTGGTCGCCATCCTGTACTACTCGATTGTGCTTACCGGCATCACGGTCGTGGTGTCGGCCTTCATCGGCGTCATCCAGATCCTGTCGCTTGCCTACAACGTGGCCGAGCCGACAGGTCGTTTTTGGGATGGAGTTGAAGCGATAGGCGATCACTACGACGTTATTGGAGGATGCATCTGCAGCTTGTTTGTCGTGGTCGGTCTGGCGTCGGTCATCATCTATCGCCCCTGGAGGAAGAAGATGGAGGATCGGATGGATGCAAGGAGCATATTGGATGTGGAAAGCCCGATCGCGTCGCCCGCTGCGGTTGCGGATGGTGCTATCAGCCCGTATGCCGATAGCCCGGTGGTTACGCCCTTGGAGCGGGTGCCGGAGCGGATTGTTTGAGGGCAGGCGGAATGAAAGGCGTCTTGGCGAGAATGCGACGAATATGGGAAGCAATTGGATATTTGACGATCTTGGCGGTTAGATACTGGCTGCATTCGGGACGGACTGGCAATCAACGACACGTGCATCTACGGACAGTTTCCTTCATCAAACCTACCGCCTACAACATGGATGACCCCAAAACCCTCAGCTGCAACCGCAATAGCGACATTCTCCCTCGCAGTAGCGACACAAAGCACAACACGCGGAGAATTGGTTGGTAGGAGAAAGCCCATCAAGATGCCTAGCTGCTATACGAGCCCAGATTCCACGACATCGCTCAGTGGAACGCTTCCCCTCCTTGCAAATCCAGATTGGGTTCATGTCGTGACGGCATTGCCAGCCAGTCGTCCCGCAAGATTTCCGCAGATTCGAAGGGTCCGTGTTCCGGTGACACCGCAGATGTTTTACACTGCCGTTCCGACCCTACCACGGTATTGCTGTCGCGCACATCTCCATTCGACGACAAATTCGCCCATTGATGCTACGTCCCCTCAAAAACGCCCTGTCGCAGCCCAGGCAGCCACAACCTCGTGGCACTCATGTCTGACAAAGTCACAAGAATGGGAAAAGAAATACCGCCGTCAACAAAACTTTCCCTCTCCTTCTTGCCCACGGTGCGCTCGGGATGCTGCATCTCGCTACATCCTGTAATCTGCCTAGGGCAGTTTGCCTTGTAGGCACTCCAGGCTAGCTGCACAAAGCGTGTGTAACCGCTCGGGTCCATCCGCTATGAAGTACCGTGGCTTGACTGGGCTGGTCGGCGGATCGGTGGGCGCGCCGTTCTCGTCCGGTAATTGCGCCTTGCCGTCGGATTATCGTTTCTTCTAGAAGGGTGTCATGTTTGCCACTCCCGGAAGGCGCAAATGCGAGACATTGTCGGTTGCTGTCGCCTTCGACCCCGGGACTCACGGTGGCGGGCATTGGTGCGTGGTATTGGTGGCAGCGTGGCGCTGGGCGTAGAAGTGGAAGAGAGAAGAAAGATGGGAAGGAATGGGAGGTGTCGTACGCGCTGCCGGACAAGCCATGTCTCGAGTTAACAATTCTTGTCTCTCCCCGCTCCCACAACAAACCGAGAAAGGAAAGTCAGTGCGGCTGTTCTCTTGTCTCTTCTGACCCCTCAACGCCCAAGCTAAGCCAACGGAAACTGAGTCAGAACCTTAATAGCATCCCGCCCCTCCATGAGTCTTCCAACCCCTTCCTGTCTCAACGTTGTTGAACCCGACTTGTCCTCACACAAAGTTAAGAATGCCTAGAGGTAGACAGTAGGCTCTACCCAGTCCTTGCCTGCCCGGATTGGAGACATTGATGCTTTCATTGGTATGTCCAGACATATTGCAGCCTGTACACGACACACAGTATTGCAGACCACAACGTCGACACCGCATCGACCATGAATGTGAACATCGTGATACCCCTTAATACGACAACCTTGTGTCCGGGCGGAAGCAACAGAGGGTGAAGAACACGACAGGAGACGGATAGGCATGGTAACATACCTCGACGTTATCGAAGGATCGTTACATTCTGCCCGAAGCACTATAAGCTCCCATCAAGCACAACCGCACCGAGTCGGAGAAAGATGCGAGGAGGAATGGGAGAAAGAGGCAAATGTACGAATGATTACGAGCAGTGAGGGGGCATGGAAGAACATGAAATAACATAAAGGTTCCGGCTTGGCACCTCTTCTCGCAATGTCGTGATGGCGATGTTCAACTGAACAACCCCCACTGGCAAACACGATCCAATCCCGAATGCACCAAGAAATGAGATAGAGGAGAGCAATATACCTGCACCGTGGAAGATGCTTCAAGGTGGTGATAAACACCTCGAGTTCATGCCAAGACCGAAAGAGACATGATGATGGGAAATGGAACCTCGATCTTCAACTTCGTATCGACGTCACACACTCGATGATCTTCATGTATACCTGCAATGCCAATTGACGAATCGCATCCAACTGCACCCCTTACCGAATTGTGCAATCACATTCAGGCATCGGCACCTTATCTCAGTCACGAGCTAGTTTCATTCGGCTCAGCCCAGGTACCAATTCACTTCACCACTCACCGACCGTCGCGACCAAACCGAACCCAAGACATCTCACCGCCAGCCTCAGCAAGCCACAAACGTCGATCACTTTCCGATTGGTCGTGATGAATTGACAACACCTCGACGCCAGATCGTCAACAAATGGAGGTCCGATGATAGGAGGAAGGAGATGTCACTTTCATATGCATCGTCTTGCACACACGGGACCGAGAAAAAGAAAAGAAGAAAAGTGAAAAGGAAAAGGGGGTGGAGAAACAACAGGAAGAAAAAGCAACGAGAACTTCAGGTACCCGCTACGCCCGGAGTCCGGTGTTGAGCCAAGGCGCCCAGCCTCTTTCGTCAGCGGCGGATATCTCACTCATTCTTGACTACAACTCTCTCGAGTTTCGAAGATAGAGCGTAGGTAGGTACCTAGCAAAGATCTTCATGAACCAAATGATGCATCACATTATCCAGTTCTCTTACACTCTCACTGCATTCGTTCTCCCCAACCACCAACCACCAACCACCAAACTCGTATCGGTCCAGGAACTAGCTTAAGCTAGAGGTATCTCATCACTCCAACCACCAGCTACCCACATCATCTTCCTAACATTACCTCTACATATTATAAGCAATGATCGACAATGTACCTACCTAGACCTAGCCACTTACTCCCATCACACACACACAACGCCTGGCCTCGCTAGATATCCCTCGTATCGAAAACGCGCAAACAGACAGGATAGAACATGTCAAAGAGATGTACACTACGACCTATGTCCGGCATGTACCTTGAGCCAAATTTGCCGCCATTAAGCACTGTGTACTTCCAGCTTCCCTTCCCTTCACCCACACACACTGATTCTTGCAAAAGTTCCGTTACTATGAAGATCATGATGTACTTCAGCCTCATACCTCTAGTCATGCCTCACCAGCTTCCAGCCCTAAGAGGGAGGTCTCATTAATTGTTTCTTACCTACAACTACTCATTACTAACCACAGCCAGTAGTTCTACTAGCCAGAAGAAGAAGTCGTGAGATTGCGAGATTGTGAGATTGTAGTGGAGAGAAAGCAAACTGCTTGAACATGATATGAGGTCTTGGAGAATACCTACAAGGCCATTGTGAAAGTTTTCATGAACTCTTCACCAAAGTTTGTGTTTATCGACATACCTGGTTTTTATGATGATGATGACTGAGTGGAAAGCTGTATTTCCTCTTTACTTACCTTATGTATCTTGCTCGTTGTCGCCTTTAAGGAGAGAGAAAGCTGTTAGAGAGTGAATCTGCAACATTCGTAAGCTCATTCTTGCCAGTGTCCATGTAAACTTGACATGAAAGATGTCACGTCACGATTGAGAAACGAAGAGTGAATAATGTGAACCGAAATCAGATGCAGGACAGATCCAGAGGTAATCAAGTGAATTATCTTCACATATCCAACATCATGAGCCAGGCAGGGGATGCGCGAAGATGAGATTTTTGAGGTATTATTCAGTTCATTAAGTCTTATGTATAGGTAGGTATGTAGAGGTATCGATATCCAATCCAATCCAATCCATCATCTCATCCAATCCTTTATGCCATGTCAAATTTTGAGGGGATCCAGATCCATTCAGACATTCCATCCATCAAGTCCATCAAAGTTTCGTTCGTACACCCATGTATCAGTAGTAGTATCCAAATGTCTTCCCATGTCAGACCCGGTGACCCTGTATCCAAAAACCCGTTTTAGATGCCACCGACATCCAAAGCCTTGTATAAAAAAATTATTCCCAAACTGAGCCCGTTAACGAGACCCAAAGGTCCGGCCCCAAAAAAAGAAGTGAAACCATTCGCCCCATCCCCGAGGGCACCACGACCATCTTCCCCTCAAGGCCAGTGGGCTTACCACTTCCAAGAAGCAAAGATAAAGTAATGGCTGATATACAAATTATACGCCGACAAGATGATCAGCGGCAGCGTGTTATACCACTGCATCCCGTGGAACCCGACCCGATAAACCACGGCGGTGATCATGCCACCAACGTTAAGAATCGTCCACAGCGTGCAGAGGACGCGCATGTTGCGGTACTTGTTGCTCTTGTGGGCCTTCTTGTCGCCCGACGCAGCCCAGAGGAGCTCGATGCCGAAGAGGCGGTCCTTGATGGCCGTCAGGTAGGCGTACGACTGCACCACCATGATGTGCTGCACGTTGAAGCCGTACTTGGCCTTGGCCCAAAACCTAAAAAGGACGGCGCCGTAGACGATGGAGGGGATGGCGAAGGCGAGGTTGTAGTACTTGAAGTAGATGGGGCGGAAGGCAAGGAGGAGGGTACCCGGAATGGGAGAGATGAAGATACCGAGGGAGACGGCGGAGTAGTAGAGGAGACCTGCAGAGAGATTCAGTTAGCAGACTGTGGTTGATTGGATGAGGGTGTGAAACCAGGGGTACGTACCACAGAGATAGCACAACTTCTGCATAAAGTTCAAGTTGGAAGTCCAGAAGTGCTTGGTGGTCAAGAGAGTGGTAGAACCGCGAGCCCAGCGCATCTGCTGTGAGAAGAAGGAGCGCGGAGTGTTGGGGCAGATACCGGTAGCCAAGCAGAGCGGGACGTACTTGACCTTCCAGCCGCGATCGACAGCGCCAAATCTATTTGACTGGTGGTTAGCAACATAGTTCCATGCAGGGGTGAGGCACAGGGAAGGGTTTGAGCGACTCGAGAGCTGGTGACACACGCCCACCGCTCCGTATACGGGATACGGGGTGCATGTCTCACACGAGTCCTGCCCCAACCCTTCGCGCAGGACAAGGAATGAAGAAACTTACCCAGTATGCACATCCTCAGAGAAACCAATTTCAGCAGTACCGCCAACCTCTTCGAGAGCAGCGCGCCTGTACACGGCATTACTGCCGACGCAAATGGAGGCACCCCACCTGTTTCTGTTGACCTGAACGACACGATAGAAAAGCTCCTGGGTAGCTCCAGCGCCCTGCTCAACCCAAGTCTGATCATCCGTAACTCTGAAGTACTGGGGGCTCTGAATGATGGCGGTCTTGTCATCGGCCATGTGCTCAACAACCAACTCCCTGAGGAAATCCGGACGGGGGCAGAAATCAGCGTCAAAGATGGCGAAGAAGTCACCCTGAGTGCGAGAGAAAGCCCAGCGGAGGTTACCGGCCTTACGAAGGCGGGGGCGGTCATCGCGAACAATGTAGTTAAAACCGTAGGATTCAGCGAGCGTACGAACCGCGTCCGAAGCGCTATCGTCAAGGACATAGACCTTGAGCTTGGCGGCGGGCCAGTCGAGCTTGATGACGTGCTTGTAGGTGTTCTCCAAAATCTCGAGAGGCTCGGAGCAGCAGGGGAGGTAGACATCGACAGTGGGAGCCGTCTCCTCGTTGATGGGGAACTGTTCGACTATCTGTTTGTGGCCATCGTAGTCCCAGTCGCGACCGACGACGCCAACGAGGTAGGAGATGATGAGGTAGATATTGAGGAAGCCGACGAAGACTCCGTACCAGGCGAAGATGGGACTGCAAACAGCGAAGAGCCACATACCCGCCGAGAGGGTCAGGAAGGAGATGATGCCAAAGACGTAGAGAGGAATACGGTTGGTGTGCACGTAGCGGAGCTTCTCCTCGTCATCGGGGCCGGTAGGGAAGACAAGGCCCGGCTCTTCCTTGGGGCAGTAGGTGTCCCGGAAGGCCCAATAGCCACGCTTGAAGGGATTTCTGGTCTTGCGGGGCGGCGAGCCGGACTTCTCCGGATCGGCGCCGGCAGGGGCAGCGGCAGCCCGGCCCTGCTCCACATCGCCAGCAGGGCTCAAGACACCACCGGTCTTCTCATCAAACTCTTGTTGAGGAACCTCTCCTGCTGGGGCAGCAGCGGGGGCAGGAGTCTGTTTACTCAAGGTTAGCTGCTGTACTCCTTGTGGGACCAAAGCACAACGTGGGGTGTTCTCTTACAATAGCATCGACAGGTAATTGTATCTGGGGAGGAGGATGGGCAACAGGAACCGGAGCAGCACGAGCGGAAGCAGGAACCACAGGGGCAGGAACCGCAGGCGGTACTGTACCAACTGGCGAGGGAGGATTTTCCTTAAAGGAGGTCAGCCTTCAACATCTGCAAAAAAAAACAAACTGGTGGTGGTTGTCACACTTACACTAGAAGGTCTCCTAGAAGGTCCTTGGGATGATGCGCTGTCCGAAGAGGGATCTTGGAAGGGATCTGTGAGATAGCTGTTACCAGCCACGAGTGTGGGCCTGGTATCTTCAGCCTGAGGCGGTGCCATGATGTGCGGCTAAAGGAGATCAAGATGATCTAGATCAAAGGGAAGAAGAAGGAAAGGATGATCTGTCTGCACTGCCCTACACCGTTTAGGGCTTGTGTCTTGAAGATCGTGAACTCTGAAGAAGAGAGACAATCCGAGACTCAGGAACACTCGTCGAAGGAGTCATATAAAGGGAAGTTTTGGGAGCCATCCTTGGGGCCCCTGCATCCACTTCCCGCCATCTCGCAAGCGAAGGAAGAAAAAAAAAAAAAGTCAAATCAACACCCACACACGCCCACCCAAAGAGATCGGTGAGCCCGTCACTAGGGAAGGACAAGCGAAAAGCCATGAGGCTCAAGGCCGGGGTACCTGAGCTAGTCGGAGCTAGCGGCGACCATCACTTGCGATAGGGGACCCCAGGGTCCCGTCCGTGTGGGGAGGGGAGAGTAAAAAGTTACCTAGGGTAAGTAGGTACCTTCATGGCCAGGGGCGGTGAGTCCCGTACGGTGTACCTGGGGCAACAAGCCTCTCACCCACTCCGTGCTAGTTACATCCGACCTCTGAAGCAAATTAAGAGAAGGGAAAGAAACGCAGTGTACCGTGCTGTGTGATGTGAAATTTGATACAGGGATGCTTGATATTAAAAACCTCGGGATGGCGCTTAAGAGAGGCGTGTCTAGAGCATGCAACTGCCCTGAATTCCCAGGACCTTCCCAGTCGCCTTTAAACGGACCGGGGCAACGCAGATTTGGCTGCGAACTGCCGCAGCCATCATGTATCGTTCGAGGCCTCACTAGCTTCAAGAGCGATACAAATGACCGGGTGGGGCGCGCCAGACACTAACAATCTTGGCAGCAATGACCCATGCGACCTATGTTACTGACCGACTCGGCTGGAAAAAAAGCTCATGGAGCACACTTTTAGGTTAATGTCTTGGCTAGGATATCAGATAGAGTAGAGTAGCGCTCATGATGGACGCGCTAGATAACCACCATTGTGGAGGATTGGTGGATGCCGCTCGAGAACACGGGTGGCCGACTGCGAGCTTCGGAGCCGGGCCGGTAACCAGGTCCATGTCGAACTCCGATGCAGAGAAGGTGACGGTGCCTTCTGAATGGTACGCCTCCGATCCAAAAGACACCAAGCCGAGATGGGATTCTGCTGATACCAGGCCGTTGCGCCATAGGTATTGCAACAACGGCGACACCTCCGCCGTAAAGGTGGTGTAATTGGCCGTCGCTACCCACGTAAACACGTTGGTACCTCTCTCGTTATGGCCCTGATACAAGACACTGGGTACACCATTTTGTTAGAGTTTGCTTTCCCATCCGTCAACCGGGACAATGCTGCCTCGACCGGCCGCTTCTCGGGTGATTTGCAAAACTTACAACTCTGCATCCCCGATAGTCTGGGTGAAGCACGTCTTGGTCATATTCGCATCGAACCCGAGTGGTTCGGCATGGCCAAACTTCCCCACCCAGATCATGACCTCGGTCTCTGCAGTCTGCTCACTGAGTGCCTTTGCGGCATTACGATCAGCGAACATGTCGAACGCCACATTGGCAGATGTGCCGTCGTTGGACAGGCCGTCATGGTCAACCACTCGCGCCGGGCGAGGTGCCGACCCCGGACCCATGGACCATTGGGCGGAGAGGGCCAATGCCGAGATGTTTGACAAGGGTGTCGGCAGACCTGAGGCCGTCAGCTTGACGTGGGGGTAGGAGTGGACCGTCTCCGGATTCGACGACCACGACCAGGTCGCGGCAAAAGCAGGCGGTGAGTCTTGGACCTGGAGATACAGAAGACAAGAAAAGTCAGTCGAAAAGTGAGACAAACTAAAAAAGGGGCCGAGAAGGTCATCGACTTACGGATATGCATTGGAATCCTTTGACGTCAGGGTTCCAGGCATCGGCGTTGACTGTGAGTTGAATCAAGGTTAGGTGTGTGAACTGAACGAAGCGAGTATGGCGTGCCTGACTAGACTCGTGCTGAGGCTGAGACTATTGAATGAAGGCTGAATGAAGAGCGGAGACATACAGGTCATGTTGTTGAAAGGTATCGTGTAGCCCGTTTGCCCGCAAACCGTGGTATCGTAGGCTCCGGCAGTGGTTTGGCCCCATAGGCCAACACCTAGCAGCACTGCTAGCAGCGACAAGCGTGGACGTGGTTGGAGAGTTAGCGCCGCCATTGCATTTGCAGAACTGGAACAAATAACGTGTGAGTCGATGTAATGTCGAAGTCGGGATCAATGGAGGATGTAAATTCTGGGTAACGAAAGAAAACGAGGAAGGGCGTCGTTTGGAGCAGCACAAAGCCGCATCTGTACTACCGCACCTATCTGCATCCCATGTTTCCGAGAAAACCGGCCGGAATTCTCTGACAAGCCAGCATATCCATTGTTTGCGGTTGGCGGTTAGGTTTGTGGTTGGCGGTGGCGGTCAGACAGTGGATTCCTGCCATCGCTAATCTCCCGACTCTATTGCGTTTGTAGATGATGTGAAGCAGGGTTGCTCCGTCCATCAGGGCTCTGCCGAGTCACGTCCGGTAACCGAGTTTGATCGGCACCTCCATTGGTGACAGCTCAGCGGTGCCACTCTACGCAGTAACGAGCACTGCGGGTTGGTAAACAATCGTGGCCAAGCACGCGCTAATCCGCAGTGCGTAGCGTCTCACGGGGCCGCCCTGGCTGCTGGCATCAGTGGCCCCTGTCTAGCCCGTTCAAACCCATGTTTAGAGCCGCCGCCGATCCCCTTATCTGGGGACAGCCCCAACAAACAAACTCCGGTCGGACTGTTTTGCGGGTTGGCAACGGAGCCCTGACCGAAAGAAAGCCTCGATCGTGACTGCATTGCGATCAACCTTCAGATACACCAGTTTGGCTTGAATGGGCTCAAGCCACATGTGCCTATCTTCGCCTTATCCAAGCGCAAAAACGAACGTCTTGCTCAGTTTGATTGGCTTGTGGTATTCATTATCACCAGCTGGCTCTCATCGGCCCATTTACCATTGCGCAAGACAAAGCTAAGCGCAGGAAAGGAAAAGCGAGCGTAGAGTGTGGACAGCTGAAAGAGATGTTGGAACAGCTAGGTCTGTCTAGACCCGTGCTCCACTCTCGCCTTTAGTTATGGGATCCTGGGGATCGCAACTCCTCATCGCTTAAGTTAAGTGTGTGGGAGAACACGGTCGGGGGTGCGAGTCTGGCGAGGCCCAAAAAAGTGGGGGTCGAGGTAATCCATGAGCAATATACTTTGGTACTGGCCTTGTGTGCCGGATCGTCGAGGGGGTACAACTGTGGTACTATTCATCACGGTGGATACTTGTCCATACCGCACCCAGGGGCATTCCCAGTCATGAAGATCCCCCACTTAATCGTGCTGAAACAACAATCCCCAAGAGCGGTGCGTACCTGGGGAAAGAGACGAATGGGAAACAGGCTCGGGGACCAGTCCAAGGTGCGGGACCTGTCGGTGTTCAGAAAGTGGTGACACGAAGTCCATGCCCGAGGGAATAAGTGAGCTTGGCACTTTTTCTGGGCCCCAGTCCAGCATGGATTAATCATGGGTAATCCCACCCAGCGGAAGGGAACAATGGTCAGATTGTGCCGGTGAGAAGGCGGACAACGAACGGACTGCTGATGGACTGTGACGACACCCGGATGCGAGATGGCTGCTGTCATGGGTTACCCCTGGCCGAGACTGGTGTTTCTGCGCCAGGCCCATGAAGAAATCATGTTGTGACGAGAAGCCGTAGCCCGACATGGTGCCAGAAAACTCGGGAGATGGCGAAGATAACTGCTCACTGCATCGGGAACAGACTTGAGCACCTCTTCCAGACGTAGGATATATAACAATATCCCCGAGACACTCCTAACAGCCTTAACCCTTGGGGGCAACGCACATCGTTCCAAGACATTCGGGCAGCACACAAGTATCAAGTCCTTTTCACTCTCTTTTCCACTTTGATCAGCAGCACATTGGGGCAACATGGACGTCAACCACACTCACCATTGCTGTTGCTCCCGCCGGGAGGGCCCCCAGTCGCCCTTGCTTTCTCCATCACCAGGCCCTCTTACCAGATCACTCCCCAGCACCCACTCGCTCGCTTCTGCTTTGAGCCCAGGGGCCTCGACACCAGGCTCGTGGACCGCCCATCCATGGTCTCCAGAGAGCGCAAACACCTCACCGCCTAGCACACGGTCAGGCTCGCCGGAACTCAAGGTGAGGTTTCAGACCGAGAAGGTCGACACTGCTTCACGAGTAGGTGTGGCCGAGGTGCTCCCTACCGTGACCAAGTCGGTGAAGAGCATCTGCTTCGTCGGCGCAGGATTTGTTGGTATGTTTTCCGGTCCGGGTTGTTCCAGAGAGAGGAGATTGCTAACCTTGATCACGTAGGTGGACCAACTGCCGCCGTCATTGCCTACCACAACCCAGACATCACGGTCAACGTTGTTGATCTGAACGAGCAGCGAATTGCGGCTTGGAACTCGAGCCAACTGCCAATCCACGAGGATGGTTTGTTGAAGGTTGTAAGGACAGCTCGCGACGGTACCTTGGACACCTTGGTGAAGATTCCGGGGCTTCCCAGATCCCTCAAGCTCGATGCCCGCAGCCCCAACCTGGTATTCTCGACCAAGGTGAACGAAGCCATCGAGGTGGCTGATGTCATCTTCATTTGCGTCAACACACCCACCAAGACCTATGGCCTGGGAGCCGGGTCGATGGCCGATATCAGCATGGTGGAAAGTGCTAGCAGGACCGTCGCGCAGCACGCCAAGAAGGGAGCCATCATTGTCGAGAAGAGCACTGTCCCATGCGGCACAGCGCGTGTCATCCAAGATATTGTGAGTGGACTTGATGGAGATGCTTTGACTGGAGACAGGATGCTGACAGCGACTAGTTCAAATACTACCGCCCCAATGACGACTTTGAGATTCTGTCGAACCCCGAGTTCCTTGCGGAGGGTACCGCCGTCGAGAACCTCATGCACCCGGACCGTATCCTGATTGGCAGTGCCCGCACCTTGGCCGGCATGAAAGCGGCCGAGACTCTCAAGAACGTATATGCCGCCTGGGTTCCTCAAGAACGTATCATCACCGTCAACACCTTCAGCAGTGAGCTGTCGAAGCTTGTCGCCAACACGATGCTGGCCCAGCGTATTAGCAGCATGAACGCTGTAAGCGCCATGTGCGAGGAGATTGGTCTGGGATCCGATGTGGACGATGTCAGCCTGGCCCTCGGACAGGACTCGCGAATCGGGCCCAAGTTCCTCCAGGCAGGTGTGGGTTTCGGTGGATCTTGCTTCGAGAAGGATATCCTTAACCTCTCGTATCTGGCGAGGGAGCTGCACCTGGACGTGGTTGCCGACTACTGGCTGGGTATCCTGAAGATCAACGAGTATCAGCGTGAGAGGTATGCGCACAGGGTTGTCAAGGAGTTGAACGGTTCGCTGCGTGGAAAGAAGATTTCCGTGCTGGGCTTCGCTTTCAAGGACGGTACCAACGACACGCGCAACAGCATTGCTGTGCACATCATCAAGAGCCTGGCGGAGGAGATGCCGTTGGAGATTGCCATCTTCGACCCTGGGTGCGCCGCAAACGAGATCATGGAGGAGATTGAGAAGATCGGCTTGACCAAGGCTCAACTGGAGCGCGTCAAGATTTGCAGCAACTGGCGCGACTCTGTCAAGCAGGCGAGCGCTGTGTGCATCCTGACCCAGTGGAAGCAGTTCCGCGGCGCTCAGCTCGGTCGGTCGACAAAGAAAGCCGTCAAGACACCGTCTCAGCCAATCACCAAGACCTTTGTCAACGGCAAGCTCACTGAGATGGCCATCATGGAGCTGGAGGCCATGGTTGCGCGCGACCTCAACATTACCGGCGAGGACCCTCTCCGCAGACTCAAGCCGGAGGCTGCTGCTCAGGGATTCGAGATCTTTGGTTTGGCGGCATCCATGCTGGAGGAGGTCAGCCAGGAGCCCGTCAACTGGTTTGAGGCGGCGTCGCTGATGCAGGAGCCCCGATGGGTGTTTGACGGGCGCAATGTCGTCGATCCCATTGAGCTCCAGTCGCTCGGGTTCAAGGTCCGCGGCATCGGCAAGTAATCCTCCCAAACTGAAGTTGGTAATCAGGGACGAGTAATGGATGTGATGGATACGTAATAGACGAAATGGGGAACGGAAAGATATAGCGGGTAATTTTGAGTTTGGGTGTTTCTGGCGTCTGGTTGAACGGCTTCATCGGCTTCGGTTTGGTCGAATTGATTGGCGACGGATGGGATACATTTGGACGGGACCAGGGTACTGGACGGTTTTCATGATATCAAAGTCGAGTTTCCTAAGAAAAGAAAGGTTTTAGGATTGGATTGGATTGGATTATTGTGGTTAATGGCGATTCCTTCAGTTGCGTTCTCATTCCAAAGCAATAATTGATTTGCCTTGTTCTTTGCATTCATTTGTCGCGACAAAGTTTGTGATGAAATTGGGAAAGTGCCGTGAGGGGTTGCTTGGTCCTGGCGTCTGCCGATAAGGACAAGAAGCGAAACTCCGCTTTTCAATACATGTAATTACAGTAACGCGTGGACCATACAGTATTCTTTAAACACAGATAAGCTGTTATCGTGATTCGCTTGTAACCCTTTGTAAGATACGACATCCGCAGCACCCCACCGAATCACCAGATCGTCATTAGGGAAAGAGCGTCGCGAGCAGACCACTCACTCTCCGTGACGACTGAACAACCGACCATTAGCAATCGTGACTTCCCATCTGGAGGGCTTCGTTCATTGTGTGCCCTGAAAAGTTTTCCTCATTTTCTTCTGCTCCGACCAACGGACATTGGCAAACTTTTCATTGATGATCGGCAGCGGTCCGACGGTCAACAGCC
>HF970620.1:156743-169807 GCA_000604205.2 Neurospora africana FGSC 1740
ATTCGCTTGAGGCAAATGTAATTACCTACCTGCTTTGTGTTTTTATCCAACATCCGGAAGTTTGTTGGTTTTTCATCAAACTGAAGTCAATCACGACAATACTTATCCAGCCTTTTTCAGTTTGCGACGCCAACCGAGTTGGAATACTGGAATCTGCCATGGGCTAACTCGAGACCACAGAATGAGAAAAGTCCAGACCGCGGCGCAGTACTGCAGCTTGTTGCTACACACAATTTACAATCTGTTGGCTGCCACCCACCCACGTTCACATCCCGAAAGAATATGGCCATAAAGACACGCCGCGGCGTTCCCAATCGAGATGACTGCTACATACCGCGACTGCTACTGCGACCATCCACTGTGGGCGGCTAACCCCCGGTGGTGGCCATGCTCGGACCAAGCGATTAAGCGCAATAGACGCGCTACTCAATATCCCGGCTGCCTCTCTCGAGCCTTTCAACGTCGCCGACCTGTATACTGGCATTTCGGAAGGATTCGATGATATGGCCATCTATCACTGAGGCATGATCTCGACGGCCTTTCTGTATGCAGGTCGGAAAAAGCTCAGCCGTCTTGCATGGCAGCTAGGATATCAGACCAAGTCCGCGGCTACAGAAGGCTTGGGCGTTTCAACTTTCAACCTTCATGCTTCAGATTCCAAATGGCCAGCCGGTTTCTGACTGGGGAACATAGGCGCCTGCCTGTTTCTAGTTGGCACCTAACCCAGAGTGTGTACCTTTGGTCTCTGTCATGGCACCCAACGAAGAGGGAGTCCGCGAAGAGGTCCGCAAGAGCGGCCAGCCCTATTCCATTGATGCGCGCCGTTCCGTACACCTCTTCTTTGAGCAGAGGCCGATGGATAATGAACAGGCATGCAAGGGGCCGGCCCTTTTCTTCTTCAGCCGTGACATACGAAGCTCACACGCAATCCACTACCACATCTTCACTCTGGTCAGCATTTGACACTGACAAATCCCCGTGTCATCACACTTCCCCTCTCCTTCATAATGCTGCCTGGAGCTTGGTCATGCGGCCTGGGAACTCACATCAAGGACCTTCTTGGACAAGGCTAAGCGATTCTGTCGTTGCCCACATCATTCCATGCCCAGCACAGCAGTACATCTGGAACAGCCGATCAACACCCTCATCTGGGAGCGAAAGTCAGCCTTGCTGGCGTGTTTGTGTCATCATTATCGTCTTGTACGACAAATGCACCAGCCCAAAGTATCAAAGTACCAGCAAAAGTCGCCGAAAACTGCCAAGGTGGAGCCGTCAAAGATAGCACTGGCAATCCTTTTGCTTTCCAAAAAGAGACATGCTTTCGGGTCACGAAGCGCTTCGATTGGTACCCCCTTTACTGGTTCTGAAACGTGAACGCCAGACAACTTCCCCGAAGCACTCTTCCTTCTCGCACCGTCTGCGACTGGCACAACTTTGCCTTGGCAGACGCCGGTTTGGCAGACGCCCACTCCAGCGACCCTTTTGACACTGTCGTGGAACTGACATTCTGGCATAGAGGCTGAGGTGTAACCCCGTGCTGAACAGCATCAAGACAGATACCGGTTACCAAGGCCAACGATATGCTCATTACATCACCTACTTAGTCCTCGTCAAGTGACTCGATGATCAATATCCAAGGTTGGTAAGAGTACGCAGCCTATCCCAAACGGGAAAAGCTCAGCTCCCTCAGACCCTCACTGTGTCTGTCCTGAGATCTTCTTCGGCAGCTCCAGCCAACGAAGCCCTCCCATGCAACGACCACTTCTAGGGCTGGAACCAATCCAGCAGAGCATACATAGCCCCAAACCTTTGCAGTAGTGTAGGTAGGCCGGGCCCTCCAAGAATGCAAGACCCCCGCGGCGCCAGCAATGGTTCGCTGCACGTTTGCCCTGTACCTGCTTTTGCACTTGGATCAAATCGCACCTATTGCACTAGTCAATTGTCCTCTCGAACTCAGTCCTCAAATCGGGCTCTGCTTTCGCTCCCGCTAATCACTTGCAGATGGCGATGACATGCTGGTGGTTGCGGGGAACGAAATGCGCTTTGTCGAGATGACTGGCCGCCCATCGAGAATGCCGAACACTTGTGGCGCTTGATGCGACAGGGTCGTCCTCACCCCTGTCTGCCCTGTCACACCCCTAAAAAGAGTCCTACACACGCGGTACGTATAGGGCAATGTGGAGGATTCAGGACACGAACGGTGGACTCAGGTCCAGTGAGTCAGGACGCCGAACGGAAAGGAAACCATGGCCTGATACCCAGTGTCGTCGTCAGAAGATCTCCGAAATCTGTGAAAAGGTCCTACCAGATGATAAACTCCGGCTCTAGTATGTCGGCGCTGTACCTGCTTTTCCGGCTTTTGCATCCCGAGTGTGAAGTATCAACGAACTCGTCTCCCTGGCGACCTCCAGCTTGTCATCCCGACAGCCATTCCGGTGGTGAACTTTTGTCCTTTCTTACCATCTCCTTCCGGCCCGGGAATATTGATGCTTCGCACAGCCAATGGGTTGCCTCTGAAGGGAACCCTAGTTTTATCATTCCAGCCAACATTCACAAACATCACCTTCATGACAATGACGGTAGGCCGGTTGCGGGGAGGAGCGAGAGTGGTGTTGAGGGATGGACGACAGGGGGTCGTGATGGTGGGTGAAGCCTGGGAAAATCCAACGATGACAGGGGATCACAGGGCCCTGAGAGGTCCTGGTCTGGGCTCCCTCTTGGCTCTTCATCCCTGTCCTTTCAACATCACCAGTGTGGTGTAACTATTCCCATGTCCACCCTTTTTCCTATTGCGGTCGTCGTTTATCTTCGATCCAGCATTTCTTTTTCCCATATCCAGGGATTTCCATCGGAGTGGAGAACCCTGGAATGATCCCGGCAAAAATTGGGGAGGAGGAAAGGCGCGCCGCGCTAGAACACCCGGGTACAAGAGTTACCACGATGTGGTAGCTCAGCCCTTTCTGGGCTGTGTTGTTATTGATTGGACGGGGGCGATGCACCTCGTGCTGCCCACACCCCGACCCCTCCACTTCCACCCCGAGTTCGCAGAGAGAAGTGACTCTTTTGCCGACTGGCGGCCTGGAGGCAGTCGAACATTGAAGCATGATCCGTTACTGCCTGGGGAGGGGGTGTGGATCGAGGTGAACCTATTAGGCATCTCTTCGCTACACCCGCTAGTTCGTACATGGGTCATGAACTGCGGACAGTGTGAGACTTTGGCACACGCCCAGGCTGCCCACCTACACACCTACACGAAGTAGAAGCTGATGACACCTCTCGAGACTAGCTCACCTTCACCACACGCCGAAGTCCTTATAAGTTCCAAGGCCACCCGCCACTTGGTCCGACCTTGTTCCTCACCACCTTACCATCGCCTTCATCAACAAATCAGTCATATCAGGCCAAGGCCCGGTGATCCATCCAACAACTCAACACAACAACAACAACATCAACACTACAGTGACCACGCCGCATCAGACTCCATCTCATCGACAAGTTGTCACCAACAAACCCAACCACGACCGTTGTTGCATGTTCCCATGTCTTTGAGATACCAGTACCCAAAGGACAACTTTAACTCAGACACGGCCGACTGACATCGACTTCATGGATCGGTATCCAGACGTACGAATTGAGAACATAGTCTACGACCCCTCACATCACCACAAACACACTACATCATTGCCAACACCTCTTCCATCACCAACCTTTGGCACCGAGTTTGAGCCTCATCGTCGATACTCGCACTCGCATTCCCACCCAGGACACCGTGCTCCTCCGTCTCCTAGAGATCTAGCATTTTCAGAAACCTTCTCACCTGGTACCAAAAACAACGACAAGATGTGTATCAAGGATATCACGTACGACACCTCCGCTCGGGTTGTCAATGAGACTGTCTTTGCCTGCAGGCCCGACGGATTGTGCGCTGTTCCTGAGATTAGGAAGCACTACCCGTCAAGCAGAAGCGAGCCCAGGTACGGCGGATACCTGCCTGCCCATCTGCCGCCTACACCTCGCGAATCCAAGGAGCCTTCGCCCATAGGCAAGCGGGACTCCAGTTACCTCCATGGAGCTCGGGTGTCGGAGCCTTCACGCTCCACGAGACACAACGACGACTACCCGAATTATAAGTATAGCAGCAGCCCAACTGACAGCAAGAACAAGTCGGATGTTTACACGCGTCCTTCCGTCGTGCTCACGCAGACGCTCGGTGTCCCTCATGAGGACAAGACTCGCCGCCGCTCCCCTCACGATCGCGACCCCAGCCCCAAGCGCGGTCCTGCTCTTCCCTACCGTGAACACTCCAAGAGCGACCGCGGCTACGATGTGATCGTGACCAATCCGGCCGACGAAGACCGTCGACGTCGTCGCGCTCTCAAGTCGTCTGATGCCGTTTCCACCACGGCCACTACCGGCATTCCTACCTCCTCTCGCCCTCCCCTCTCCAGCCACAACCCGGGCCGCTACGGATCCAGCCCCAACGGCCCCAGCGGCATGGACTTACTCCGCCGGAGGAACAGCGTCTCTTCCCGTAACGATGATAGCGGCCGTACACCTCGCCCACGAACCGTTTCGGGGGGATCTCGGTCTCGCGCCTCGTCTGTCGGAGTCCGCTTCGCTGATGAAGTCGAGTCCAAGATCAAGCAGCAGAACGCCGAGATTGCCAGCCGATCCAACAAGCCGAGCACTGAGCAGGGCACCAACCAGCCTGAGCTCAAGAGCATTCTCAAGAAGCCCGCTGGTGCCCGCGAGGAGAGCAAGGACCGCAGCAAGGACCGCAACAACAAGGGAAAGGGAGTGGAGGTGGACATGACTGTCGAGGAGTTGAGGAGATCGGTGGAGAGCTTGGGGCTCAGGGGATCCTCTCCCCGGGATAGGGAGAGAGAGAGCAACGTCTCTTCATCTCTCGCCGGGTCAATGGCAGACATCGATTACGATCGGTTGAGGAGCAGGTTTGATAGGGACAATGGTGGAAGCACTGGGCGGCATGGAAGTCATAGGGTGAGAGAGGTTAGGGATGGTGACCGGCACCTCTATTATTGAGCGGTACCATGGAGAACTGGAGGAGCGACGACAATGAATGGAAACACACAAATGGACAAAAAATTTGCTTCCGAGGCATTGGGCCACTGTATTCCTAGGAAGATTTGACATGGTGGGCTTTTACAGCGCCAGTTGGATTTTGCGATTGCTTCGACGATCATACTTTGCTTCTTTGGCTAGGAACTTTTTTTTCTTTTTTGTCAAGGATATTTAGGATAGATAGTCAACAACATGACATTTGCATCACTTTTGTTCTCCCATTTTGCTTGTGTTTCCATAAACTTGTTGCCATTTCTCCATCCCAACACGACTCCCAGAAAACACACTTCTTAGGTACGCTATGCATCCAAAGACATTAAGAAGCTATTCCCACATCTCACCACTCACCTCCCAGTACGACGCCGTGCTTACGCTTTCGCTTCCTGAGTGGACTGCCCTGTAAGGAGGGCTCCTACTCTGCCACCTTGCCAGCCTCCCGTCCTGGGATTCAATCGCCGCGTCAAAAAGTACTTACTTGTAGCGTATACAGTGCACTTTGTCCTGCTGCAGGACGGACTCGGCATGCAGTCAGCAATCGTCCCCCCTCCCTCCCCCAATTCGGGGAAGTTACTTCTATGGTTCCCCACATCGTCATCGTCGTTGCTACTTCGCGATGCGGAATTGCTACACTACACAGTACGTACACCAGCAGTCGAATCGTCGCAAAGGAAATGGTCATTCGCCTTTTACTTATGGGTGCTTGGCATTTCAGGCACCGCGCCACCGCCGCGTACCCTGTCTTCAGGGCATCGCGGTTGGAGTGGGTAGGTAAGTACCTGTAGTAGGTAGGCTCGTACTGTATGCGTGGCGATGATCAAGAAAGAGGTCGAGTCGTATCCCATTTTCCACTTTGAGTTATGTATGTATGTATGTACTGTACGCTACTATGACGAGAAGCATGATCGTATCGTATCGTATCGCGGGGGTCAATTAACCGTGTTTCGCTTCCATACTTCCAGGTTTTCGTTTCCTTGGAAGGGAATGGAACAGATGGGCATGGTACCCGATAAGATCATCGTTAAAGATTTGTATCACGAGATTCCGTCTATTTCTTAGGTTGGTAAAGGACGCGGCGAGGTTCTCTACTGGCGAATTGAAGACCGATGTGCAAAATGCAAAGTGCAAAGCACTCCCCGTACACTAAATGTGGATGGTCCACAGGCAAAAAAGGTCTTGGATGATGTGCATCTTTCATCGCCTCATTTCTTGCATGGCATCTTTTTAGCACTTTCGGGCAGACGGCCCTTTCTTCGGGTGTTGCCGATTTGACTGTTGACGATGAATGATGATGATCCAACCGGCCGATCCAACCGGGCGAACATCATCCATCGTGCGCAATCCCAGGATGAACCAAAGAGGAACCAAACAATGAAATGAATGACCTTGGTACGCTTCCACTTGGCCCATGAGCAACTGACCATTAACATCGCGCTGCGCATTCCCTAGGTAGACAATGACGAGAGCCACGAGCCACGAGGTGCAGACGGAGTGGAGTGGAGTGGAGTGGAGGAGCAAGCGGAGGAGATCGCCGACGACCTGGACGGAGTTTTCCCCGCGTGTCCTAGAGGTAACGAACCAAACCCCACTCCGGCAGTAACAAGTTTTGGTTAGACTTGTACATATTTCTGTTAGTGACATGCACACTCGTCGACACGGGAGGGACCCCAGCAAGCACCGCCCAGGCACCCGCGCCCTGCGCCTGCGCCTCCACTGGCAAGGGAAAGACCCTGCTTTCTCGCCTCGCCCTGTATTCTCTAAGGACCCTGTTTCTGCAAGCACTGCCGCCTACGCTAGCCACGGGCAGTGGAGGTCCTGGCAGCCAGGTCCAATGACTTACACGCTCGCCGCATTTCCTTTTTCGGACGACGGTGAGTGAGAAGTGGAATGCGGCACACACCGGACCTCACGCAAAATCGCGAAGCAGTCGGAAGAAGTCAGGAGGAGGAGATGCCGAGGGTCAACGAAGCTGAAGTTGGGAGTGAGCAGGGGCATGAACAAAAGGCGTGATGGTCATCGGCGCCGATGCGGCGCGGAAGGCGTAAAAAGTATCGGCGCGCGGCGCAGGCAGTGATTTAGTGGTGGGAGTTGGGGGCCGTTTTGGCGGTTTTGTGTCAAAGTACTGTAGATGGGATAAAGCGTGGTATGGTGGGTAAAGCGAAGTGGTGGTGGTGGTTCAGCTGGAGGCCGCTTCGCAGCCTGGAACGCTGAAAGGGACAACAGTTCTGAGTTCGAGAACCACCACGGCTTCGAGAAGCATCGATCGATAATCCTGTTCCTGACTTCTTACGCAGGAAGCGGACATGACAATAGCTTTGTTTAACCGCGGCACTCACACGGAACATGTCAAAGAAGTTGTTGCGCCCGGAGGTTCTGAGTCACGAACGATGCCGAGGAAGCGGAAATCAAGGGCGGACGGCAGAGTTCTTGCCGGCGGGCCCCCAAAAAACTCACTTACCCTGTACAAATTCACAGGAAAAGACAACCAACGCAGCGCCAAAATGGAGAACGATGATGAAGACCATGCGATATGTCAAAGTAAGAAATCCTCAGCGAAACTACAACGCATGAAGTAACAAGTTAATTAGGAATCACCAAGAAACAGACAACACAGGCAATGACAATGATCAATACATTCATTCCCTGCCGCCTTCTCACTGCAGTGTGTTCCCTTCGGTGCACGTCCATTTCCGAGAACCTTTCGCCTTCGGAAGGAGACCCATCCCCAAGCGCGGGCTGAACGAAATTACGAATCACATCAGTCATATCCGTCAGGAAGTAGACATCGCGACAGACTTCTAGCCTCGTCGGGACCAAACAAACTTGTCACCGTATAACCGTATCATACATAGCCCGCAAGTCCACTCGCGCCAGCTTCCCAAGGTCCGGTCCTATCACAGCCACATCCAGCTAAGTAGTCTATTCATACTACTCATCTCCATCTGCCCTTCAGATGTTTCAGCCGCACCGCACCGTAGCGAGCAACGTCACTTGCTGACACCATTGTGCACCACCGAGCCACCGAGCCACCCAGCCTTGTCTGGTGTCCATGGCACACACACACACTCCAAGTTCAACACGAGTCAGTCAAGATGAGTACGTACGAGCGCCAACCAAGACCACACGAGCCACGGCCGGGGATCACCGGGGATGACGAGGCGAGGCTGGCGAATGACAAAAAAGTGACTTGACTGGAACAGAAGTGACCGAACAACAAAGTGACGGACATGACGGAGGTATCGATCGGCAGGCATGTCCAAATAGTTCTAGGTGAGAGGAAAGACAAAAGTGGACGGACAAGCTGCTGAATTGAGCAAGGTGACTACCTCTAGTCTAGGTGAGGAACTGACAGGCACTCCGGGGTGAGGAGAATCATGGTTGGTGTGTGTGTGCCTCAGGATGACCACCATGACCATAACCACTGCGTACACTAGTGTAAAAGCGTAGGACTGTCCCTTGCAGATCGCAGCCGAACTGGAAGTGGAGCGAGCGTAAGCAACATGTGGAGGTAGGTAAGTAAAGATGTACACTACACTACCTGCGCCGTACATGTGCTTATCGTTCCCCACTGCTTTTGACGGATTGGAGAGTTGGGTCTTTCAGCTGGGTTGTGTCGCCGGAGCGCGTGATGGGGGACGGACGAGATGTGAGTCCTACGGAGGACGCGAGAAGAGATGGCCGAGACTCGGTTGTCGTTGTGCCCTTGAACTTTCTAGAGACTTGGGATTGAATGGACGCATCGATCTTTTGATGGACTTGACCTAGCACACTCCCCGTCCATTCTTGGAGATTTCGAAGCAGGGACAAAGATCCTATTTTTCGCTGCCTAAGTAACGATGATCATGGTGACGCTTGATTGCGCGGCTTCGGTAGCGGATAGGGAAATGAAAAGCGGAGAACCGAGACATGGACCGGCAAACACGTCTTCTGCATCCCTTGATACGGATCATGACAGTCGGACCATACTATCCAAAAAAAACACTAAAATCTTGATGAGCGGCAGGGAAATATTGAACACCTGACGATACAAGAACTTTCCAACGCCAAGTCCCGTGGTAAAGTAGATTAGAGGCGTGGGCCATATCAACGGCTCGGTGTCTCACCTGCACACACCTTCTTCACACCTTGCTTCTGGCTGCAGACCGTATGTAGGCGTACGTAGGAAGTGCCACACCTATCTTTCGTCGTCAAATGTATTCGGCTATAGGCGACGACGGACGGCGTCCGACATGAATACCAACTTCGTCTGTGTGCGATGGTGGGATTGTGTACGGTGTAAGAGGGTTGGGTAAAGTGTGCGACTGCAACTGCGTGAGTGCGATGTTGCGCGGAGAAGAGGGACAAGGCTGGCTGAAGGCCGCCCATGTCCTACACCACCTTTCCCTTCAGATAATGTTGGTGCGGTCGTAGTGTTGGTGTGGTGGTGGTGGTGGTGGTGTGGAAGTTTTATTTCCAGTGCGGAGAAGAGGCCCGGCTGATGGTGGTGGCGTGAACGGATCGTGTGGAAGTGTGGTGCAGAAAGGTGTGGGTGTAATGATGACATGGAAGGTGCGATGTTGTGCATCCCAGGTGAACTCCGCGGCATGTGTCATTCCAGGGCAATTGCCAAAAGAACTGAAATGTTTCCGTCGTCTCGGGACGATGGCTTTTTTTTTTTTCGGCGCCGGTAATGTCTTGTCCCGGATGCTCCTTCCCGACCGAGCAATTGCGATCTGTGTGTTTGTCGGTCTGCGGCAGGAACGTTCACAGCCGATGCCGCAATTCCGATGATCTGGAACATAAATGGGAAGTGCGATCAAGCAATTGGTTCCATCAGATTCCGCTGAAGCGCCTTAGACGCCTCTTCCGCAGGAGCGACCCGGCCTGAGGTTGTGCAGGCGGAGTGTCCAGCTGCACTCCCGCTCCCAACCCGAAATCAGCTTGCTCCGGTGCCGGAGCCGGATCAGCAGCGGGGAAATCCTTCGGGAAGTCGGCCGGGATCTCTTGCGGGATGTCCTGAGCCGGGAACCCATCCATCGGCTGCGGAGTGACATTCTCCCCTTGGGATCCCAATCCAAGATCCGGCACAGCGTCACCGTTCGCAGGCGACGGCACCCCAAGCCGAACGCTCTCAACTTCCTTTCCCCCACCAGCCGACACTGTCACCTCTTCCCCCTTGGCCACAACCTCCGAACAAAGCCCAATCCCCTTCACAAGTTCCCCAGCCAACACATCCATCCCCGCACTCTCCATATCCTCAATCCCAAACCCAATCATAAGAACATCATCCAGATACCCATGATACCCCGCCCCTTGCTCCTCGTCGCCGTGATAATCACGCCAATTAACACTAGTCACGTAAAACATCTCCGTCCTTTCCCATCCGTCCTGTCCTTCCTGGCCCCCAGTCCCTTCCTCCTCCTCGCCCCCACCCTTCCACTCACCCGCCGCCCATCGCCTCCGCCCCTCGATCCAAAGCGGCTTTCGCGAAACGCCAAACACCTCGAACGCCGGCGCTTTTTGAGAAAACAAAACCACATAAGGTTCATACTCGGCATGGAAGTTGTAAAACGTTTTGTGCTGGATGATGGTCAGGATAAAGGTGTTTTCCTCTGTGGCGAGGCAGGATGGGTCGGAGCGGTTGCAGAGGGTTAGACGGAGGGAGTTGGTGGATTGGTGGATGGAGACTGGTTCGTTGGTCGGGAGGGGAAGTAAGTAATGGGAGAGACATTCTTCGTCGGCGGCGGCGGAGATGAAAGAAGAGGGGAGGGTGGTGGCGGAACCGTCGTCGTGGAGGAGGGCGAAGGAGCGGTGGGGGAAGAAGTCGTAGTGGATGTAGGTTTGGAGTTTTTGTTGATATGGGGGTTTGTGATGGGATGATTCTGGGGATGATTCTCGTGAGGAGCCGAAGCTGAGAGGAGGAGGAGGAGGAGGAGCCCAAAACACAAACCAATTCTTCTCTACCTCTCTCCATCCCGCCGCAACTTTTGACTTCTCTTCCTTCTCCTCACCAGCCGCCCTCAACTCCCCATTGCCCTTCACCCTCGCTCCGTCCGCTCCCGTCCTACCATCACTATCACTCGTCCCTATCACAGGCCTCTGCAACTCCCCCGCAACCCTCCACCCCTCACCCGCTGCAAACACCCCCACCTCCGGCCCCCACCAATCCACCAACACCCGGAAATCCTGCATCCACATGCCGAAGCACGTAAACTGCGAATTACTCCCAAAGATCGTGTACGGCTTCCCATCCCCCCCATAGAACACGCGAGCATCGCGGGGGCCGAGGGTAAACGACAAAACGCCCAGGGGTGATCCGATGCAGTTATCTCCTGGTGTTGCTGCTATCAGCAGCGGGGAAGGGGGGTGGTGCTCCGGTAGGCAGCGCAGGAGGATTTCCTTTTTCTCTTCATCATCATCATCGGATTCGGATTTCAATGGGACATGAACAAAAGAGGCGAGACAGTGCAGTTCCAATGACATTGTTTCGTTGTGCAAGTTCAGTTTCTGAGCCGCCACGATGAAAACGCCCGGACGAGTAGGGTGCGGGAGGATGTTCGGGTTGTAAGCGAGTGTGTTGTTGTTCCTGTCGTCGGCGAAGTGGATGCGGAAGAAGGAGCCGTTGGCGGTGGAGACTGAGTAGATTGTTTGGTGCGTGGTGCCTTCATCCTCTTTTTGGCCAGAGGAGTCGGGTTGGAAGAGGCTCGTCGGGGCGCCGTTTGATTTGGTGCCATCTTGGGATGAAGATGAGGAACTGCTGCTGCTGCTGCCGTGGTAAGGCACTTGGCTCGTTGATGAGCCTGCGCTGCTGCCGTCGGAGGAACCAAAAGTGTCGCTGAGGATGGAGGTGAGGAGGACTTTGGTTCCGGTCCCGGCTAGAGAAGGGAAACCCCAGATGGTGCGGGTGATGATGAGGAAGAAGAAGCAGAGGAAGGGACCGATGATGAGGTAGAGACGCCTCAGGTCCCGGACGAGCATGGTGATGGGTTGTGATTTGTTGGTGTTTTTTTTTTCTTTCTGTCTTTTCGTCTTCCAACGGATACGTGACAATGGACTGTATGAAAATATAAAAGCCTCATATGTCAACAAAGGGGAAACGGACTACATGCCGAGCCAGAATGCTCGAATCACGATTTATCCCGATTGATCTGACGAAGTACCGGGAACTGCCACCGGGCCTCGAGCCTTTGGAGTGGATTTGAATGGATGCCCAGAGTACCCATCCAAACCGGTTCTTTCTAGTCCAGGAAAGGTTTAGTGGACATGGGTGCCATGATCAATCGACTGTGTAGCTTTTCCCGGGCTAACTACCCCTAAGGTTAGTATCAGAGTCAAATATTAGGATTAATTCCGGGGATGTCGGTGCCCGGTGAGAGGCCCTGCGTATGAAAGCCAGTTCAGCGTTCTGAAAAAAGGTGGTTTCGAGCTCTCGTTGTCGTGGTTCAACAACAATGTCTTTTGGTGAGGACTTGAAAGATGCCAAGCTTTGATCAGCTCGTATGGGCTTGACTAGCATTGCCCACATTTTCTTGCATAGCTCCCGCTTTTACACTAGAAAAAAACCGGTTCAGATAAGTGAAATATGGACTCTGACAAAAGACTTGGATCTTGGATTTTCGAGATATGTATGGAGAAATGTACCTACACTAGTGACGGAGACCCTGATTTCTTTCCCCAGCGCGCCCCATGTGGACGTGCAGATCAAGCGGGGGATGGCAAAAGCTTGGTTAAATGTTGTGAGGATCTGTGGAGACGTGGGGGAAGTATGGAGAAGAGCCGAAGGCTGGCGAGGTGATAATCCTTCGGTAGCGGTGGTGGTGATCTTTGAGGGGAATATGTTCGTTTGCCGTCTGAATAGTGATTGTCCATGAGTGTACGCAGTACCAGTGGTGAAACAGGTACGATCTTCAACAGCAGCCGGCACGTGTCGACAAACGACGTTCCATCCTCGGCAATAACTCAGGAACAGAACCAAACGAAAAAAAAAAAAAAAAAAAAAAAAAAAA
>HF970620.1:169848-183032 GCA_000604205.2 Neurospora africana FGSC 1740
CTCAGTCAAAAAAAAATCATTTTCAATCTCCTTCCCGACCCCCATCTCGATGGCACGTCTTCGAGGGGGGACTGGACCGTGTCATTGCATGCCTTGGTCAAAAAGAAGAAAAGAAAAAAAAATGCTGAGCTGATTGCCCGAGGAAGCAAAAAAGATGATTGGTGTTACCCCCCCCCTCTACCCCTCTGCACGACAGTTGAACCACCCCAACCTTGGAAATGATCTGACAGTAGCCTCGTCCGGAAGTTCCTCCGAATCTGGTCAGGGGTCCAAGTGGGAATAGCTCCCGTTTGATTTGCTATCTCCTGCATGCGATCGACGTCACTGCGAGTATGGATTCGGTGGATTCCTCAGAGCGACGATCTTGTTGGGGGCCTCGGGGTTGGGGTGCCAGGGGTGCGACGCTATGGTCGTATTGGACTTGTGATGAGGAGAGCGAAACGTGGGGTTCTGGAATTTTGATCATGTTATGTCACAGGCACTGGATTTGGACTTGTGGGACGGACTCCGGTACCGGTGTTTACATCGAGATGAAATAAAAATCGAAATCGTGTTAACTATCCAATCCATTATTGTGGCCGCTGTCTAGATGTGCAACTGGTATCATATCCTAAACTCCTCCCATGTCCTCATTATATCATACCCGTACAAACATGTTTCAAGGTAACCTTGTGGGCTGTCCGCTTCCCAACACCTGCTTGTAAAGCCAGTTCGGAAACGTGACGCTCGGCTCGTCAAACAACCTCGTTGCGATCTCAGCGACGTACAAGGTCAATGGCAAGAAGATGATATGCGGCAGCAAGAACGCCATCTCGAGACCAAAGGGTCCAGCCATGGGCAAGGGGAACTTGTTGACCCAGTTGGCCAGCATGCTAAGTTGAGGCTCCCTTCCCCAACCAACAGCCGTGTAGAGTCTGTCGCCAATGGTCCAAAGAATAGGACCATGGACCAGGTAAAGCGCAAACGAGATGCGACCCAAGTACTGGCAGAAGCGCGTCTCGAAGAATCGCTTGAGCCAGGGGATGCGTGGAACGGAGACCACCAACAAGACACCAGCCCAGAACAGGTAGAACCACTTGTAATCGTAGACAGCCTGAGGCTTGAGGAATGACAGATAGTACCAGCCGGGAGTCTTGGCCAGGTCGTTGATGTCCTTGGTGTGAACGGGCACGCCTCCGAGGTAGAAGCTGACTACAAACAGGGAGTAGAAGATGTGCTTGCTGTATGGCTCGAGCTGAGTGAGGAAGGCGGGCAGCTCGTCCTTCATAGCCAACAAGTCCAGATCGTTGAGAAGCATGCCGGCACTGAAGAGGGCGTAGTGGGTTCCGTCGACGATGTAGACAAAGTAGAAGATCAAGGCGACCTGACACCATAGCCTAGCCTTTCTCGTACATCGCGAAAAGGCGAGAAGACTGGTGTAGATGACCATGGATCCCCTGAATTCCACAGGGATAGACCACAGATGAAAGTTGTAGCTCAGCCAGGGCTCGCCGCCGAGGTGATAGATGAAGCTGAAGTTCTTGACCTCTGCGTACCACCACCAGAACTCGTCGTGGTAGTTGGACTGCGGTTTCGCCGACTCGACCCAGATGCCAAACGCATGCCACGAGGTCATGAAGAGGAAAGTGGTGGCGATCAGAGGTATGAAGAGACGCAGCCATCGTCGGAACAGGGCCGACGCCAAGTTATCGGCCAATTTCTCTTGTTCGCCGGCGTGGATCAGGCGCATGGGCTTGACGGAGAGGACGTAGCCCGAGATGACGAAGAAGGTTGCGACGGCATAGTGACCGCCACCAAAGAAGTTGCGCACAAAGGGCAGCGCGCTGAAGTAGTGTTGCCCGTCGAAACCGTAGCCCTGTTCGAAGATGGCGTCGCGCATCAGGCCATGCGACCAGAGTTCGTGGTGGTGCCAGTAGACGAGGAAGGCAGCGAAGCCACGCAGGCCGTCGAGGTAGGCCGTCGGTCGCAGCTTTTCGGGCCTGTCAAAGCTGGGAATTGCAAAAAGCCTTGCAAGACGATTGACGAGACTCGAGGCCGTCGAGGTGGGGATCGTGAGGGCGGTCATGATGGCGATGATGGACTTCCGGAGAAGAGGGAAGCGACACGAGTTCCGGTTGTCATGCCACTTTTCGGGGTCGTGGGAGGTGTCGACGAGGTCGTGGTCCAGATCGCTAGGCATTGGATCGACGGACACGGAGGGGAAGCAAGACGCGACTGGAGCTGAACCACTCAAGCCGCGTACAAGCCTCGAGCTGAGGTGTTGTTGTGGTTGGTCTGGTTGGGTGGGTGGCTTGTGTGGAGGGGTTGTAAAGGGAAGCACCTCCCTGTCTGCCTTTAGTGGGGAAAGTGGCCGCTAATAAATGGAAGCCGGCGAATGGAATTTGTTTCGATTTCCGAATTCGGTGTTGTGTGGCTGGTGATCTGTGGCGGTGCGTGGCTTGCTTCTCCAGTGCTTGGCTGAACGGGCAATGGAAAAGTGACTGGACTGGAAAAGTTCGCCGCCGACAAATTCTCTTCTTTTCAAACAAGTTCGCTTCCTCGGTCCACAACTTGAACACGGCACCCCCAAACTTGATATGCTTCACCAACACAATTCTTGAAAAAGGTGTTCACTACACTAAGCATTCGCCATGCAAGGGCCAATTCCCTCTGAGGCTGGCGTTTGCACGTCAGGCACGCACGTCGAGATACAGGTACGGGATGCGGAGGAAGTGGAGAGCAAAGCGGAGATCTCGTCTCAACATGGAAGTTCCTCGCTTGCAAGATGGAGAACAGACATGGGCCGTGATGGTGACCAGACCAGAGGACACCAGGGAGCAGGGTTATATGCGGGGGAAATGACATGGATATAACTTCAATCCATGTTGGCGTGATTTGTTGGGGGTGGAAAAGAAGCTCAATCGGCTTGTCCTGCAACGAACAAAGCTAACAAGTTATATCCATGCAGACATGTCCAGAAGCCCGGAATTGGCTCCGGCACCACCACATACACGAGAAGCAGAGAGCAAGATGGCGGCTTTTTCTATGGTCGCGTCTGGCCGGGCCGCCGGGCGGGTGACAGAAAGGGGAACGAAAGAGAGATAAACAAAGGCTGAAAATCGTGCCATTTGTTTACATACTATGTACGCTGATATTACCGAGGTTACATTCTCAACACCGGGTCCAGCCAATCAGTTGCTCCAAATTGCTGGGTATCATTTCGGCCTGCAGCTTCAATCTTCCTTCACACGATAAAAGTGGACGAGACCCCTACCAGGACGACCACACCTACCGCTTTCTGCCGAGATCGTCTCTCGCCGGGGTGGGGGGACTGAAGAATCTAGCACGGAGAGATGATTCCATTGCCCACTGACGATCATCAAGTGATCGTGGAGTCGAATATGTGAGCTATCGGCCCTCAGCCATATGGGCATTGAGCAAAAAAAGCCCCAAGTTGGCGAGCACCAAATGCAAGACAAATGGCTGCCCGGGTTCCTTGTATTTACTGGGGACAATCCTGTAATCCCTCAAACCCCCGTCTTCCTCACCTCCCCTGACGCCCTGAACGGACCTGGTCACCCAAAAATTTGATATACCCAGTCCTTCCCCATCCCCCACCCCTTTTATGCCTTGTTTTGTTTTGTTTTCCTTCTTCTTCCTTGCTTCCTATCTCTCCACCCGTGTCCCAAACTTAATTCATCCACGGATACGGGGCATTCCACATACACGACAGCTCATAGCCTCAGACACATATTATTACAACCTCCTGTCATGGGCTCTCCACCAGTCTCTCCAATGTCGCCCTTGTCGCCCAGTCTGGGCAATATACCCGTCAGGTGGAGGAAGATGTCCGAGACGGGGACGGGGGCCTTCAGGAACCGGATCCCAACCCAGCTTCGGCGGGCCCTCCCTCTGTACGGCGTCGTCGTCATTCTCTGCTTCTACATTCTCAACGCCCAAGTCGTGACATTATCCCCCTCCGCCAGCAGCATAATACACGACCAACGGTTGCCTGACCATGGCTTCCCCAAGAAGATCTGGCAATCTTGGAAGGTCGACCCCTACAACATGGCCTCCCGCGACCTCAACACGGCCAAGACCTGGACCACCAAGAACCCAGGCTACCGTTACGAGGTTTTGACGGATGACAACGACATGGTCTACATCGAAGAGCAATACGGCCCTCACGGTATCAACCGCCCGGACATCATTGACTTTTATCGGGCTATCAACATCTCCATCATCAAAGCCGACTTGCTCCGGTACCTCATCATGTACGCCGAAGGCGGCGTCTACGCCGACATTGACGTTGAGGATCTGCGGCCCATCAAGCGTTTCGTGCCCGAACGCTACTGGGACTCGCTCTCCGAAATCGACATGGTGGTCGGCATCGAGATCGACCAGCCCGAATTCAAAGACCACCCGATCTTGGGGTCCAAATGCATGTCCTTCTGCCAATGGACATTCATGTGCAAGCCTCGCTTGCCGGTCATGCTCAACTTGGTAGAAAACATCATGACGTGGCTCAACGGCCTTGCCGCAAAACAACAAGTCCACCTCTCTGAACTACACCTCGACTTTGACGAAGTGATTTCCGGGACCGGGCCCTCGGCATTCACCCTCGCCTTGCTGAAAGAAATGAACCGTATCAAACCCCCCTCCATGGCCAACAAGGAAATCACCTGGGACAACTTCCACGCTATGGACGAATCCAAGGTCGTTTCCCGCGTCCTGGTCCTCGACGTCGAAGCCTTCGCCGCCGGCCAGGGCCACTCGGACTCGGGCAACCACGACGCGCGCGGCGCCCTCGTCAAACACCACTACCACGCCAGCAACTGGCCGTCCAAGCACCCGCGCTTCGCCCACCCGGTCTACGGCGAGGTCGAACGGTGTAACTGGGACCTGGGCTGCGTCGCGCAGTGGGATCACGACGTCGAGGCTTACAAGGCTCTCTCCATTGAAGAACAAAACAAACTGAAAGAGTGGAGGAGGATGGAGTTGGAGAAGCAGCGGGAGGAGCAGCTGAAGGAACAGGAGCAGGCCATCAAGCTGGAGCAGTTCCTCGAGGCGATGGGCAATGCGGAGGAGGAGCAGAAGAGGAGAGACGAGTTGGAGAGGGAGATGAAGGAGCGCATGAGGGTGGAGGATCAGGCGCTGAAGCCGCTGCATCCGGAGCAGGCCGGGGCGGAGGAGAAGAAAGAGGGGGAGGAGTTGATTATGTTTGGGGGCCGGCCGGTGCCGGGGCAGGGACAGTCGAAGGAGAAGGAGAAGGAGAAGGAGAAGGAGAAGGAGAAGGAGCAGGAGCAGGAGAAGCGGGGAGATGCCCCTGGGGAGGAGAAGAAGACGGTGGTGGAGCAAAGTGGGCAGCAGCAGCAGCCGGTGTCGGGAGAGCCGGCGCCGGGGAAGGGACCGGTTGGTGGGTCGTGAACGACCGATGGATATCGATGGGATGGGGGGAACATATGATTACCTGTTGCATAGTGCATATAATGGTGTTTTGGGTTTACTTTTATACCGTAGAAACTCGGGGGCGTTCGTTTTCAGCTAACTGGGAAATCAGGCATAGTCTGTAAGCATGCATACCTACATACTGCAACATTCATGCCTGCCACAAATGGTATGCAAGAGGGTGATTTTGATACCCTACTGCTGTGCAGCGCCCTGGAAAAGACAGGCATAAAACGTACAGATTCGAGCATACATCATGATATGTCAGCGCCGGACAGGACAGGACGCGGCGCACCCTAGAGGTGAGCACGCATACACCAGCATATGTGTCTGTTGAGGACATTGCCCATCACTATAAGATAACTTGCCTGCGTTTAATGCACAGCCAGGTTGCCGAAATTACCCTGCACAGATCGATATGCTCCTGCCCGGCGCTCAAAGAAGGAATTGACAATTGCCATTTTCCCGACTGTCTGTACGGTATTCGTCATTTGTTCTTTCCGTCGTCTCCACTCCTTTTGCGTGTAGATTCGGCCTGCTCAATTAATGGTCACTTCCTCTCGCTGTCTTTTGGGTCGTTGTCTGTCCATTTCCCCTGCAGTCAACTCAAGCTATCGCCAAGTCTTGGCGCCCTTCGTTGCATCGGCGGGGATCTCTGACACTCTGCATCCGCGCGATTCGGTCTTCCTTATGTACCTCGGAAATTTTTGTGTCTAGACGGAACATGTGAAGATCGTCTCCCCTCCTTCTTTCCCAACCCTTTGGTTCGAGGCGTTCAATGCCTTCACATCGTTGTGGCTTGCATTCTGTTTCCCGTTCTATTATCAATGTCATGAGCCAGATTCTCTTAGACAAGATGTTTAGACTGGTGTAAATACTCCCGCTAATGACATCATTGCGTAACCACAATCTAAGCCTGCGATCGAGAGTTTGTTGGTGCCGTGTAAAGCTATTAGGCCTCTGCCGGCTTGGCTTTGGGAGTGTCAGCACTTTGTTTTTGGGGTTGCAGTGATTATTCCTTAGGCGGGCTGGGCATAATCGGACAAGTCCCGTCGTAGCGCTTGCTTAGCGGTCTTGGTAATTTGTTAGCGGATCGCGGGGGAATAAGACGGACGGAAAGTGCACTATTGGAGGTGCTAATCGTGCCAAGATACAAGCATGTGCGTGAGGTCGGCGATTTGCCTGTTTGGGGCTTGGTGTTGCGAACTTGCGAGAGGAGAGTGTGGTTGGGGGTGATGTCATGCTTCATGGCTCCCGTCGCCGGTCTGAAGCTACCTTACGCTTGTGGAAGAGAAGAAGGTTGCCGGTGGTGACTGTGGGTTGATTCAGTTGTGAAGTCAAAGAGACAAATTGAACGGCTTAGTGAGCGGGCAGCAAGCGATTGGAAAACATTCCATGGATGCAAAACACAAAGGTTGAAGACTCGAAGACAACAGTCACAGCTCACAGGGGAAGAGGATGACTGTATAAAAGCCTTGAACACTTATCGTCGGAGTCATCGCCAATCCTCTGATGCCCGTGCCGGCGTTTTGATCGTCCAGTTCCCTATGTGTTCGGTCGTTTTTCCGTTCCACCTTCGTCAGTGAAAGGTTGTTTCTATCCGTCATCCTCAGGGGGACAACTTCTCACCGTAGAGGCACGACAAAAAGTTTGACAGTCCCTTAAGTATACAGTCGCAGAAATCAATGACCAGACCCTCAGAGTGTTTCCGTTGACTGGTCGTGTGAATACGTTCAGAAGCTTAAGGTACTTGCGAGACAAGGTGGCCGCGGCGTAGTTTTCCGGATCCCTTACTCCAAGATCAAGGCTGCTCAGTTGGGCAATAGCCACGATGTCGTTGGAGGACTCAAGCAGCTTCTGTCAGGATGATGGCTCGACGAAGAAGTTCTGAACGACATCTTCGGGGGGTGTCCCACTGAGTGTTTTCCAAAGAAAATGTCGAGCCATCAGCGATTACACATGCCCTCCAGGTAGTCATCGCCCTCTTGAGTCTCGTCAACCACCACGCCGGACCTGGGAGAATTGGCTCGAGACGAACAAGAAGCGAAGAACCCAGATCTGCCATGTACTCCTGGGACTGGAAATTTCGACTGGGTCTCTCTTAATCAGCGGCGCGCGACTTTGGATGATACGTATGCGGTAGTTCCAGGGCGTTGCGAGTACCATGGCCAGGAGGCAGGTTGGAGAGCAAGATGACGTGTGGTTCGTTCTGTTCATACCTGGAGTCAGAATCCCAAATAGTTAGCTGCTTTTCTTCGGTCTGCGACCTTGCTTGCCGGGCACTTTGAGCCAATGTCGTTTTGTCACGCGGCTCAAGAACACCATCGCTCTAACCTCGCTCAAACATGGTGTCTTGAATTGGGGCCATAGCTGTAATAGGTATCTAAAGATGCAAAATTTCCTTGTATCGCTGCTGGGTGGCGGCAATTTTTCGGGTCCCGTGTTGGGACTGCATGAGTGCATGTCGGGAAGGGACGAAGCGCCCGTCGCAGTCTTTGTCCGCAGGAGGGCAGCCGGGTCGAACCAGACCATTGTCAGGCGCAACTGCCTTAGTCCCCAATTCAACCTCAACCCAGACAATGACATCTACCTCAAGAGTCGGGACATAGTATGTCTTACAGCAACTAAGAACTCACCGCGCCTTGTTCGACCGCCTTCCTCGACATCCAATACGTTTTCCGTCCACGAACATCTCCAAAATCCCAACATCCGAGTTCCCACCGATCGCTCAACAACATGGATAAATCAAGGCCGAGGCTAAGCTTCTCTGGAAGCTCGCCTTTTGCTTCAAGCGGCATGGCTACAGTCCCGACGGCGAACCTACGGCGAACCGCAAACGGACTAATGGAGCCCGCTATCACCACGACTACATCGTAATCTACAAGACATGGAAGCTCGAAGTCAGGTCGAAAGGTTTAGAGAATAACGCGGCCAAACCATTCAGGGCCCGAAAGCAGAGTCAGCAACCGATTCCAACAGCGACCCCTCCTACAACGAACAAGATCCAAAAAGGTTGACTTGGAAAGAGGAGGAGGAAGAGCATACAAATAGGGTGAGGTGGACAACGTTTGATATGTTGACATGGCCATACCGCTATCGCAACAGTATATAATATCGGATCTGATTGGAAGGGCTAAGTATCTTCAGCGCGGGCAGGAGGTCATTAACCTTTTTGCTTACTTGGGGACAGAAGTAGGGCCATATTCTTTACAGCACTCTAGTTGACAATCCATCGTCCTGTCACACCGTCAAGGAAAGGAGCGTCGCGGCATTTCGTTTAAGACTCGACGGCGAAAGAACACCCACCCCTTCATATACTTCTAGAAACAACTCCCACCTGAAGACGCTGTCCTTGCACGACCGGAGACAAGAAAGATTGAATCGAAGGGCAACGGAACAGGGATCGATATTGACCACATCACATGCTGACGCCGTATCTTGGACTAGACCGGCCGAGGCACAGGCTGTCGATATCGATGTGGTCGAGGCAATCATCGCGCCGCCGCCAGATTCCTCCATGCCAAAAAAAAAAAGGGCCAATGTCACTACCACAACGACGTTGCATGAGGGCAATGCCGAGCCCGCAAGTAAAAGGGGGCGCTTGGAAGTGCCTGAACCACCTCCAAAACCGTCGGTGGGCCAGAAAGAAGGTCGCAATTATTTTTCGGACCATGTAAAGCCACGGAGTCTGTTCTGGTATATACGCATGGATGGATAGCGGGACGTCGTTTACCTCGAGTACAATTACGGCCAGCTGTGGTCTGGAAGCCCGAGTTAGAAATGCTTTGAACATCCCAGGAATAAGCAAGGCAGGAAGAATCGTCAGAACAAGTATCATGACCGCGAATCAGCAGAATGATGAACGACCACCTGCGACGAACACGGAGTCTATGTGACCAAGGATTTCGCCGAGGTTACTGAGCTTGGTTGGATCTTGTGGGTTCCAGAAAACTCAGAGAACTAAGCAGAGAACAACGGGGTGGAGAGTAAGTGGATGAGCCACAAAAAATTGTGTATCAAGGGTCATTCGACAATTGACTTGTTGATCACGGCTATGGACAAACAGAAAGGGAACAGAAGGTGAGTGGGATGGCCAAGGAGTCACCATTTGGATCTCCGGCGCGATTGGCAATCAATCATGGAAGTATGACTGACCAAATTTTGTATAAAGCGACAGATCTACGGCCTCACCTATTTCTCGACCCTGCGTCCATCATCCCTCCACCAAGTTGCTTCAAAATCAACCACCAACATCGTAACGGCGCCCCGAAAACATCCTCAGATATGCCAGATCCACGCCGTCCAGATCATATCAATGATTCTCCGGAGCACCAGGCAGACAGCAATCGAACAGAGGCGCCTCCCTACACCTTTCGTCCTACTGCTGGAGAAGCTACGATTGGCTTTAACCGCGACACTTTGAAGAATCCCCCCAGCTACCCGCTTTCCGTGTCGACAAGCCGTAACCATGCTCACCAAGAACGGAGGTGTGAAGAGGGGATGGGCGATTCCCAAGCTACGTCAAATGAGCTTCCAGCTTCAGCAGCGCGTTCAGTTTTTGCTGAAAGTGTCAGGCCCACCACACAAGTACAAGGACAAGCTCACCCATCCGGTATACCTCCCCCTCCATACGCGGCCCCGGCCACGGAGACTCGGGCTAGTAGGACGGCCACCCAAGCTAGTGTGACAAATGGGGGTGCTCACCTGCGGGATGGACGAGATAGGTGAAACATACGCGGACATTGAAGGTTGTTTTGGTCAAGGAAATGTTGACGTGGGGGGATCTCGAGTTTAAGAGCTTTAAAGCATGGCACAAATGGCAAGAATCGTCGTTGATCTATATTTTTCCCTTCATTATTTCTCCGTGATTCTGTCAAGTTACTTCTCAGTGCAGTTCCTAAACCCACCCTGATCCAGCCTCATAATCATGAAAAGCGCCCGATTGCCAAGACTCAGAAACTGGTCAAAACGGACTGCCTGAACTACCACGCGGTCCTCACCCTTCCTACCCAGCCCTAAGTTAACATTATCATCAGGCAGACTCGCGACCATGGAAGTTGCTCCGGATGTTACACTTGGATGGCTGCTGTGGGAGAAATGCCCTGTTTCGAATGCTGGTATAAGAGCAGCTGGCGGCGCTTTCTTCGGCCAGCACGAGCCATCCATCCAGCCCAGTCGTGACGGGAGCAAGCACCTAATGAGCGAGCCAGACTTGGGAGACGTATAACTAGAGATATTTATTCCTACTCTTCACGAGCCCGCCATTCCTTCTTGGCTGCGGCACGGCGCTGGACTCTTGGTTTGCACCGAACAAAAGACGCTGGGAACGCCGGGGCTCAGTCGTGACCAATTGTCCGCGACGGGATGCCGACGACATGGAGCGATGGACGACATTTGTTGTCGGAGACTCGGGGCCGGACTCAACCATTTCGACATCGGAGTCCTGGTTCTCGCGCACCTCGTGGATGAGGAAATTGAGATTCTGCATCTCAGCCGAGAGTTCTTCCAGGCCCTTCTTGACTATCTCCTGGCTTTGGACAAACACCTTGCGGGGGACAGTATTGGTGGCGATGAACTCTCTTTGTACTCCATGTCGTCTCAGTCTGTCGGGTCTACCGCTTAGAGTACACATCACGAATTACTTAACTATGCTCCGCAGTGTCACAAACTCCCCATCAAGCAATCCCTCATGCACAGCACCCGGCAGTTCAAGTCCTATTCACTGTCAACCCGGCCACTGAGAGCCACGAAGTGAAGCATATCGTTAGCGAGGCTGCAAGCGTCCTCCACGCCCGTCCACCATGAAAAGGAGTGTCGTCGTGCCGGGTACACTGCCCGCGCTTAGAAGGCGGGGCACAGCGCCAGCTCGTGTCTACTAGTGAAGGTATTTTCACGAAACAGACAATGGTGCTGGAAAGTACTGCCAGAGATACACCAAGCATCAGCTGGATAAGAATGCTCGCCGTAAACAGAGGAATGCAGCGGGTGAGACTTGGACGCCAAAGCACGTACTAACTCCAATCAGACTCCGGTTTATCTTCATCGGACCTCAGGAGACAATACGCCACAGGAGCGAGGAGCCGTGGCTTATCAACCAACAAAAGACCGGCGGGTATGCTGTATTGAAGTCACAGTAAGGCACTGGGACTCAGAACCGAGAGGGAGGCACGGACGGATGGCTTCCACTAGGTTCGGTGGAAACACTATCGCGTCACAGGAAAGACGGAATCAGGCCCGTCCCAACTAGAGCGTTTACTGTGTTATTCACAGGCTGTTCCCTCACGCGGGAACTACTCGTGATCATTTTCGTTTGGAAGAAAACCGCAACAGTTGGTTTAGATGGAGCAAGAACACACCAAGCTTTGACTAGAACGCTGCTGATATTGAGCGGACTGCTTTGCGGTATCGATAACTGTAGCAGCTGCTTTGGGAGGGACTGGACGCCAAGGAAGATGGAGGGACTTAAGATGAGATGAAGGCACAACGCCTTGATGTCAGTGAACGGAACAATAGCAGACCGGGCAAGGTGCAGTGGATCACAGAATATTGCTTGGGTCATGCTTCACTGGGAGCTTGACGGCCTGAGGAGAATGATGGCCCATTCCCACTACCTTACCTTTTGACTTCAGATGAGAAAGTCTGGTGAATATGGTTGCAACTGGCAGGGTTTCATCTGTTCCTCTCCTCTTGTCCATGTCATCTGAATATGATTTCAATGAAGTCTATGACCTATTCACCTGAGATTGGAAACTCGTTGTAGTGGGTCACCTCTGGAGTATTTATACCCCTCCTCCTTAATCAAAATCCTTCTCTTTCTCTTTCCACCACTCAACTCAGCAAGATCAGCAAAAGCAGACTCCAAAACCTTTGGCGTGGCTTTTACACACGCTTCACCCAACTTTTATATAAGGTACCTTCACAACAACGAACGTCACCATGGGACTGCCTTTCTACCGTTCCCCCTCAAACGAGGCCCTTCGCCGCCAGGCCGCAGACCAAGCGGCAAACCAACAACTACAACCCAACCACCCGCGCCGCGCAAGGTCCGGCGCCCCTCCCCCTCCTCTCCGTCGCGAAGATGCCCAGCGGCTCTTCTCCCAAACCCCCTCCGAGGCCGCGACAGGTAGTCAAGAGCGGCCCATCGACCTAACCCGCCGCGCCCTCGAAGTCGAGGCACAACAACGCCCTGCTCCCCCTCCTCGCCTTCAAGCCCCTATCCCGTCAACAGAGGACGACGAGAGTGACGCGGCGGCAAGTGCCGTTTCGTCCAGATACAGCCGCACACGCTTCAACTCCAGTGAGTTGGCCACCCCCGAGGACGAGGAAGAACTCCGCCTCCCGGACTACGGCACCCCAGGTGTCGACTGGTCCACCCCCGAGGTCGAGGCGGCCAGCACCCCTCCCCGCCCTGTCCGGCCTTCGCCTCCGCCCCCGCCTTCTCAGCCGCAGCAGCGTCAGCAACGGGCAGAGACAGGTCCATCCCAGGGCCTGCAAAGACAACAAGAGCGACAGGCAAGCGGCGGTCGTGGCGGCTTCGTTCAGGTCGTCGTGAGCTAGGACTCAGGCCTGGCACAGGTGCATGTCCGAGGCAGAGAAGAAGGACAACCTATTCCTCCCTCGCGTCGCCTCCCTCCCTTTCCTCGACCTTCGGACGCGACGATTCGAGGTCCGCGTCGGCAAAGGCGGCCACCAACGTCAACCCAAGGTACGAGCAGTCAGTCGAGCAGGAGTAGTGGAAGCCGGTCGCCGGGTCGGTC
>HF970623.1:9505-23079 GCA_000604205.2 Neurospora africana FGSC 1740
ATCTCCAATGTGGTTGATGTTGGACTTGATTTGGGGATGGTGATGGCTTCAAACACTGAATGCAACGACGGTGAGGGGGTGCCAAGAGATCTACAAAGTTCGTTGTTGGTCGTTGCCTTAGGCAGCAGCTGGCGGGCATGGTGACAGCTGGAGTGGCTGGCAGCTGTACCCACTTGACCGCCTGAAGGAGAGAATGGCCCGAGCGGCGAGCAGACCACAGCCGCGAAATTGTGGGAGGCGGCCGGTCGAGATACGTGGCGGGCACCTCTACAACCGTCCGCTGTCATTTTCGGTCCGTCGCATCAACTGTCAAGGTCTCCGAAGCCTCTATTCCGAATCCTCGCACCGCCAACCACGTCCTCACGGCGGACCAGTTACCTAATACACCAAATACAACAATTGCACGACTTCCGATAGTTTCACTCCTGACGAACCCGACGGCGGCTTTCTTGTACGGTCAGGGACCATCTCCAGCATCCAGCACGCACCCCACCTGAAGCTTGGAAGCTCGAGAACCGTTACGACCGCCCCGTCCTCTAATTCCAACTTGTAAACAACCACACACCACACACCCACACCCACACCAAACTCGCCCAACATGAGGCTGGATGTCAAGGCAAGTTCACACAGGCTTCGTACTTGCACCACCATGGCCGTGTCACCGAGAGACAATCGAACAGTATATGTTGCAGTCTGGCGCACTTAGACCTCCCTCAGCTCCCGCAGTTGCCCCTATTCCGCCTGCTGTTCCGGCACCTCGACGGCCAGCTCCATTGCGCCGACACGTCCATCATCACATAGCTGCCTCCACCAACTGGGCCAGCTCTTATTAGAAAACACCTGCTAACATGTCTGTCCACATGCAGCGCCAGTTGTTTGCCCGCTCCGAGGTTCGTTTCCTGTCCTCTTGACCCCTGATTCCTCCGGTACTAAGGGGTCTTCCAACATTTGAGGTTCCCGTTGCTCACCCATATCCCATACACAGCGAGTCAAGGGCATCGACTTCCACCCTACCGAGCCATGGATTCTGAGTACGTCTGATTCGACTCGCGAAACGATGGGGAGGGCCTGAGTTCTGACACTGCTTCGGTTATTAGCGACCCTCTACAGCGGCCACGTCTATATCTGGTCATACGAGACACAACAAATTGTCAAGACCTTCGAGCTCACCGATGTCCCCGTCCGCGCTGGTCGCTTCATTGCGCGAAAGAACTGGATCATCTGCGGTTCCGATGACTTGTATGTTTAGCATGGAGCCTGGGTTGCGGGCACTGGACCGCTGGTGCTAGACAGGGAGGCTGACCTGGAATCGCAGCCAAATTCGAGTCTACAACTACAACACGAGCGAAAAGATCACATCCTTCGAGGCGCATCCCGACTACATCAGAGCCATTTGCGTCCATCCTACACAACCCTTCGTCCTTACCGCTAGTGATGACATGACGATCAAGCTTTGGGATTGGGAGAAGGGATGGAAGAATGTGCGGGTATTCGAGGGCAACTCACGTATGGCGCCACCATCCCGATACATCGAAGCAGCGCGCATGCTAACGGAGTTTCAGACTACGTCATGTCCCTCGCCATCAACCCCAAAGATACCAACACCTTTGCTTCGGCATGTTTGGACAGGACAGTCAAGATCTGGAGCTTGGGTTCATCCACACCAAACTTCCAGCTTGAGGCGCACGAGACCAAAGGCGTCAACCACGTCGACTATTATCCCCACAGCGACAAGCCCTATCTTCTCACAACTTCTGATGACGTGAGTTATGTCGACATCTGCTGGCGCATAGGACTTCTCAGCTGACTTACTGGCACAGCGCACGGTGAAAGTGTGGGACTATACCACTAAGAGTTTGATCGCCACTCTTGAAGGCCACACCAACAACGTGTCCTTTGCCTGCTACCACCCAGAGCTCCCTATCATTATCTCTGGTTCGGAAGACGTACGTCGATATTGTACCTGTCCATTCGCTTGCGGACTATTGCTAACCGTAACCGCAGGGCACGATAAGGATATGGAACGCCAACACCTATAGGTTCGAGCAATCGCTAAACTACGGCCTGGAGCGAGCTTGGTGTGTGTCATATCAGAAGGGCAAGCAGGGCATTGCTGTTGGTTTCGATGATGGTTCGGTGGTCATCAAGCTTGGTCGGGAAGAGCCCGCTGTGTCGATGGATGGCTCCGGCAAGATCGTGTGGGCCAGGCACAACGAGGTTGTGTCTGCTGTGATCAAGGGTGCTGGTAAGTTACAAAGCAAAGTACCGAAAGTGGCTCCGAGCTAACGGGGATCAGATGCCGATGTCAAGGACAACGAGCCCATCACACTCACCACCAAGGAGCTTGGAACCGCCGAGGTGTATCCCCAAAGTCTCATCCACTCTCCCAACGGTCGGTTCGCGGCTATTTGCGGCGACGGCGAGTACATCGTTTACACTGCGCTCGCCTGGAGAAACAAGGCATTCGGTCAAGCCCTCGACTTTGTGTGGGCTTCCAAGGAGTATTCCAGCACAAACGAGTTTGCCATTCGCGAGTCTCCCACCAGCGTCAAGATCTTCAAGAACTTCGAGAACAAGGTCGGCGGTCTCGACGTTCCCTTCGCTGCCGACGGTCTTACCGGCGGTGTCCTCCTCGGTGTCAAGGGCCAAGGTGGCATTTCTTTCTACGACTGGCGGACAGGTGGACTTGTCAGACGCATTGAGGTGGAGCCCAAGCAGGTGTACTGGAGCGAGAGCGGCGAGCTGGTCGCTCTCGCCTGCGAGGATAGCACCTACGTCCTCAGGTTCTCGAGAGAGAACTATAACGAGGCGGTCCAGGCTGGTCTTGTCGAGGATGATGGTGTTGAGGCTGCGTTTGATGTCGTTACCGACATCAGCGAGAGCATCCGTTCGGCGGAGTGGTTGGGAGATGTCCTGATCTATACCAACAGCACCAACCGTCTTAACTATTTGGTTGGCGACCAGACTTACACCATCGCCCACTTCGACAAGCCCATGTACATCTTGGGTTACCTCCAGCGTGATGGCCGCGTCTATATCACCGATAAGGACCTTAATGTTACCTCTTTCGCCCTCTCACTCCCCGTTTTGGAGTACCAGACTCTTGTTCTTCGCGAGGATATGGAGACGGCTGCCGAGCTACTCCCAAGCATTCCTGAGGACCAGCTCAATAAGATTGCCCGCTTCCTTGAGGGACAGGGTCACAAGGAGCTCGCGCTTGAGGTGGCAACTGACCCCGAGCACAAGTTCGACTTGGCACTATCGCTTGGCCAGCTCCACATCGCCCTCGACATTGCGCGAGAGACAGCTGCGGATCACAAGTGGAAGACCCTCGGTGATGCCGGTCTCGCTGCTTGGGATGTGCCTCTTGCCACCGAGTGCTTCGTCAAGGCAAAGGATCTCGGTTCGCTGTTGCTTGTCTACAGCTCGACGTCAGACCGCGAAGGTCTTGCCAAGCTCGCTGAGCAAGCTACAGAGGCAGGCGCACACAACGTTGCCTTTAGCGCCAAGTGGCTCCTCGGCGACGTCGAGGGCTGCATCGAGATCCTCAAGAACACCAACCGTCTCTCGGAAGCTGTGCTCTTCAGCCAAACATACAAGCCCAGCCTTACGCCCGAACTGGTGGCGACCTGGAAGGAGAGCCTGGAAAAGCAAAAGAAGGGCCGTGTTGCCAAGGTGTTGGGCGTCCCTGGAGAGGACTCGGAGCTCTTCCCCGAGTGGGACGAGTATCTCAGACTCGAGCAGGAGGGACCTGCTGCTGGCAATCTGATTGATATCGATGCCGAGGAGGCCCAAGAGGAGTCACCGGCGGCAGAGGAGGCGGAAGAGGAAGTGGCTGAAGAGCAGGAAGAGGAGGAGAAGGAGGTTGAGGCAGAGGAGGCGTAGAGCGAGGTTTCTGCGCCATCCAACGAAGGTGGAAACGGACACGATTTTTTCTTTTTCTTGAAGAGAATCGAAAGCGATTTCAGACATTGAGATGCTATCCAGGCGGAGGAGACGCTCCTCTTGACCGCCACGGCTTTTACTATATATGATAGCACTAGTAGTGGCCGAGGCATGGTGGTTGTTGGCGGTTTCAAAAACGGGATACAGTTGGCGCGCTTGCTGGTGCCGTTGTGGCCCGTATAGTAGTCCGAAGTTTTAGTATCTTGATAATGGATGAATAGTGAACTAATGAGCACGCAACTTGATGTCTTAACCTCACCTCAACTTTCTGTCCGGAATGGAGAGTGCCGACGAGCTCGGATAGCAATGTTGTGGTGTTGGTGATCGGTAGTCCGTCGGGGTCTATTGATGTCCCGAAAGCTGAGACTGGCAGGGGGCACAGCGGAGTCATGAACCCTGCAGATTGGCGGCCAAGGCGGGTCAGTCAGCGAGTCATCGAGGGTCGTAGAGAGGCCATCGCAGGCGTGTCGTTGGGGGACACTGGGGTGTTCGCTGGATCTCCGGCGGAGGATTGGAGCCGGAGTCTTGGAAATTACCAAGCATCGATAGATCTGGGAATCGGAACCAACGCAGAGAGTAAGCGCTGAGACGAAACCGCACTAGGAAGATCACCCTTTTTTCTTCTTTTTTGTCCCGTTGTTGGCGCCAGAGGCTTTTCTCGCTTTTTCTCGGTCTGACGTTCTTCTTGCTCTTCGGTCAGCGGTATTTCTTACTGGCGTTGAGCTACTGCACACCAAGAGCCTTGCTGTCTCTCTCTCTCTCTTCTCTGGTCTGCAGTCTTCATCTCTTGTTCTCTTTGACAAAACTCTTGTTCGAAATATCAAAGGATCTACAACCACATCCCCCTTCGTCCGGACGAGTTTTTTTTTTTTTTTTACTTTGATCTTAATACGTTACCCCAAGAACTAATTACACCACCTCCAACCGGCAACCTCCAAACGCCCGTTTCCCCAACTTACTTTTATCGGACGAATCGTGCATCATCAAAGTCGGTCTGGTCCAACTTTTGCATAACGACTCTAGGAACGAGACTGTTACGATACGACGCGACACAAAGAAGAAGAAATTAGGATATAATCACAGACAAACAAAATGACCGGTTCAGTCGCCGATGCCTCTGCCGCTAGCGGCACCGAAGTTGGATACCCCAATGGCCACCTTGGGCACCTCAAGCCGGAAGAGCAGGAAGCGCTCGAAAGCTTCAAGACCTACCTGGCAGAAAAGGGATATTATAAGCCGGGGCCGCCGGCTTCGCATGACGACCAGACATTGCTGTATGTTTCCTACTGCCTCCACTTCTACCCTGTTGGACAGGTCAAGTCAAGTTCTCAAGAGCAATTTGTGTTGCGCCACGACTGCGACTGCGACTGCATAGATCTCTCGATGCGCCAATGCACAAGGAGTCGGATCGCAGGGGATTAGTGGTGGTGATGATGACAACAACAAAATGCGAATCGGAAAAGCTAACCATTGGATTCCCTACACAGACGATACTTGCGCGCCCGGAGATGGAACGTGGTTGATGCGTTCAAGCAGTTCAAAGAGACGGAGGATTGGCGCAAGGCGAACGACCTGAACGTTCTGTACGACACTATCGACTTGGAGGCGTACGAGGCCAGCAGGCGGCTGTACCCTCAATGGACGGGCAGAAGAGATAGGAGGTTAGTGCTAACCAAACCTTGGCCCGATATTTCACACTTGGGGAAAAGGCCATGTATATGCTGACCCCTTCTTTCATAAAAACAGAGGCATCCCGCTCTACCTCTTCGAGATCCGCCACCTCGACTCCAAGACCGTCTCCGCCTACGAAAAAGCCGCCGAAACGAACCCCTCCAAGGCCGTAACTGACGGCCAGACCTCTCCCAAGCTCCTGCGCCTCTTCGCTCTGTACGAGAACCTCACGCGCTTCGCCCAGCCCTTGTGCACCGAGCTTCCCGACCGTCCGCACGCCACCACCACACCCATCACCTTGTCCACCAACATCGTCGACGTCTCCGGCGTTTCGCTCCGCCAGTTCTGGAACCTCAAGTCGCACATGCAAGCGGCCTCGCAGCTAGCCACAGCACATTACCCGGAAACCTTGGACCGCATCTTCATCATCGGTGCGCCTTACTTTTTCAGTACGGTGTGGGGCTGGATCAAGCGCTGGTTCGATCCCATCACCGTTTCCAAGATTTTCATTTTGGGACCGTCCGAGGTCAAGGCGACGCTGGAGGAGTTTATCGATTCCAAGAACATTCCGAAGCAGTATGGTGGTGAGCTCGACTTTACGTGGGGCGATCAGCCGAAAACGGATCCCTACATCAAGGAGACGGTGCTCTGGGAGAACGGGCTGAAGGATTTCCCTGAGGGGCCCAAGTATTGGAGGCCGACGGCTGATGGGACAAGGATGGAGTGTGTCGCGGTGGGGAGTGAGGGGGGAAAGCAGAGGATGGTCAGTGTGGGGACTATTGAGAGGATTTGCAATGTCAATGGGGATGGAAAGAAGGTTAATGGGGGAGCGGACGCTGAGGCTTTGGCTGAGGAGGTCAAGGGGTTGAGTGTTGGTGATGACGAGAAGAAGGATGTTGTTGAAACGGGGGAGGAGGCTACGGTTCCTGCGGTCTCCGCTTAGGTTCCCGCATGATGTAGAAGAGGAGGATCTTTTTGTCCAACAAGTGATCTTGGGCCTTGGAGCGGTTTAGGGTTTCTCTTTTGCATATGGAGATACCTTGGAAATTTCTCTTCTCAGCTTTGGCTCGCTCTACCGAGTCGGGGTTTTGTGTACATCTGGTTGGAAAGTATATACAACTTGTACAAGCAAGAAGAATAAATAGTATAAAGCGTTTCAAGCATTTGATAGTTTGTCCGGCTCATCCGGTAGCCCGCGACATGACTGACAGCCCTCTTGAACACACGAACATGCACCCCGGATTTCGGATGTTAGCCACGAGTAGAGCCTGGATCCCGAAGCGTGGTAGTTAGTATCCTTCACCCGCCTCCGCTGGCCACTGCAGGAACCAGAACATTGTAGACGAGATATGGATGTCAAATAGATTGTCGGGTGTGGGATTTCAAGTCTATCCGGTGCCTTCTATAAGCCGCGTTAAAACATCAAGACAAGTCTACCTTTATCTCTCAAAACCACGCCATGTTAGTCCCCTCTACGCAATCCCCCTATTAGCCCTCCACTTCTGTATCCCCTTCTCCAGCTCTTCCCAATCCAGCCCGTCCCGAATCAACTGCATCGTAACCCCCACCCTCTCGACCTCCAGATTGGGCCTCTCGTCGTCGAAAAACAGCATCTCCTCGTACGGTATTCCCGTCCGTCTTTGGATAACGTCAAAGTGTCTTAACTTGGTCCCCTCATAAATCTCCAGTCCACCGTCGAACAACTCAATCGTCTTACGCCCCTTCTCATCCGTCAACCCCCCTCCTGACCCTGAAGAAGACCCTCCCCCCTTGGTCTTTGTCTTCTTCCCACTGTCCTCCTCCTCCCCCTCCCCATCTCCATTGCCATCAGCAGCCCCCGCCCCCTTTGTTGCAGGACTCCGTCTAAACCCCTCTACACTCGTCGGCAGTCCCCCGGGAATCCTCAACATCTTCAACATCTCCCTACACAAATCGCCCACGGGGCTCTTACTCGCCACCGCCAGTTTTACTCGGGCAACCTGGAGCAGGTGCAAGATGATGGGCACGTGCTTGTAGAAACTAAAATTCTCGCCGTTGCGGTCGCTCAAAACAGATCCGCTCAAGGCCCGTAGCGGTGGCCACGGGTGGCAGTCGCTGTAGAAGGGCCAGAGCGTGTAGTCGAGGTCGAGGACGACGAGGGAGGGGAGCGGGAGGCCGTCGGTTAGAAAGGGTGGGAGACCGTCGTTTTGGGGGTAGGGGGTTAGGAGGTTAGTGGTTGAGTGCGAGGAGGTGGAGGCGGGGGCGTAGACATTTTTGGATTTGGAGAGTTTGCGTGGCATTTTTGTTTTGGTGGTGGTGATTGGGGGGTTGGGTGTATGGGTTTGGTGGGTTGGTTGTGATTCAGGATAGCTGAGGCAGTGACTGCGTTGGTGATGCAGGAGAGGATGTTGATGTCCGCTGAGACTTTGCAGGTTCGACGGGTGCTTGCAGCAGACGGATCACGGAACCCGCGCCGGGCTGTGTCAGGTATGTGTTGGAAGTTCTCGGAGGGGCGAGAGGCGAGAGGTGAGGCGGGGATGGGGCGTTCCCAAAGCTACAGGTAATCACGAGTTGCTGGCAATTGCTGACTGAAGACGTATTTTCGCGGGAGTGAAGTTGGATGTATCGCTGAAGTGTGCCAATGTTGTGACACAAGCTGTCAAGGCCCGAATGCTTCCCCGAATTCTGATGACGGAGTTGACCCACTCGGCTTCCCCCACATATGGTTGGATAGCGCCGACAGGAGGGCGGTGAAGGCCCTGGCCCCCCTCCCTCCGCAAGCTGACCGCGACCTGAGTAAAGGCGGGGAATGGACAGGGTTAGGGTAATACTAGGATGGTGTCTGTTCGTAGGCTGACTGCGGTTCGTCTGATATTCCGATCTCTTTCCCGCTTCCCCTGACGCCGAGTTCCCGGTTTGTCAGACATGATACTGTTATGTCAATGACATGCCGTCGAACTGCCTCAATCAGCCTGAAGTTGCAGAGCTGCTACCAGAATTGCTTCTCGGGTTGAGCTCTTCGATGGCCTGACAAATGAGATTATCCGGCACCCGCCATTGGACAATTCGTCGTTAACAGCGACTTTCACCGCGTGAGAGCTGCGGGCTGTGTATTACAGTACACGATATTCAACTGCCGTCACTGCTGGCACCGCATCTGGGTTTACCCCACTGCGCGACCGATTCCCGCGTGAACACTAAGAGCGCACTACGGGTTACCGAAGCTGTGCTTGCTCGGTGAGGTTATCTTCACAGAAAAGGGGACACAGCATTGGGGCTGATCGATGATCATCGGGTGCTCCTCAGCTCTGTACCGAGTTGTGCCTGTCACGGGTCTCAGAGACGGCTCCCAGATTAAAGCCCGTACCTTCTTCTTATACGCACCATGAGTCCCCCCGCTTTGGGGTTTCACCGTCATATCTTGATTCCTCCTTCTCTAAAGACTCACTGTCAAGCTTCGTCTTAACTTTCAACATCGCAGCTCAAAGTCCACGGCTTCATTACATAGACCGAATCCCTTGCATCATAACCGCAGTGACATCATGGCTTCCGGACTCTCGGCCACTCCGCTCAAGAAGATCAACTTGGTGCGCATCGCCCATGTATACTACAAGCACAAGAACATCGACGAAGCCAAGAGATTTGCCGAAGACTTCGGCTTCGCTCAGACTGCCGAGGTTGGCAAGAAGACATACTACCGCGGGTATGGCACCGAGCCCTTCGTCATTTGCCTCGAGGCATCGAACGAGGACGAGTTCGGCGGCGCAGCCTTCGTCGTCGAATCCATGGAGGACCTGATGCAAGCAGCCAAGACACTCCCCAACGAATGTAAAGCCACCGAGATATACGACCTTTCAGATGCCCCTGGTGGTGGAAAATGCGTCACATTTTATGACCCTGTCGACGGGTTCCCCTTCCATCTTGTCTACGGCCAAACGCCGGTGGAGGCGCGGGATGTTGACTTCCCCATTGTGCGGTTCAACTATGTAAGTTGGGTTCTCGTACCGCAGTTCCCATATGGATTGGCCTGCTAACTCATCATGGCTGCCAGCCCAACGAGAAGAACCGCGGAGTCAACGAGTTCCAACGCTTCAAGAAGCGGCCAGCACCAGTACATAAGCTAGGCCACTTTGGCATGTGTGTAACCGACTTTGCCGCGTGCTACGACTTCTACACCAAATACTTCAACTTCTTCCCTAGTGAGGTACGTATGTTAGCGTTTGTTCGATCTCGAACTTAACATTAACACATACCTAGCTTGTCCACAACGATGAAGGTGTCAACAAGACTGTCTTCTTCAGACTCAACCGCGGAAACGACCTTGTGGACCACCACTGCTTCTTCTTCTTTGAAGGTCCCAAGATGCACGTCCACCACTCGTCCTTCGAGACGCACGACTTTGATACTCAGGTGCTCGGTCACGACTGGCTCCGCCATCAAGGTTACAAGAACTGTTGGGGCGTTGGACGACACGTGATGGGCAGCCAGATTTTCGATTACTGGTTCGACCCTTCCGGTTTTATTCTCGAACACTATGTGGATGGTGATCTCCTTGATATGAGGGAGCCCACACATATTACGAAGGCAGCTCCCGACAACCTACACGTTTGGGGTAAGTCACACGATGATATGCCTGCAAGGATTGAAGAAATTGACTTTTTCTAGGCCCTGAGGTCCCAGCCACTTTCCTGCAGTGAGCGACCTGGATTCATGTAGGCGATGGAGTGAAACCTGGCTAAGGCTCTCCGACGTTGTTTGTCTTTGTACACTAGTCAAAGCCCTCAGGCCTCTCTAAGTGTCAACTGACATGACATGATAACGCTGGTCAAACACTACGCATCTGAACCACTCTGTATAAGTATCCACTAGGACGACTGCCGAAGATCCATTCAGCGGATGCATGTCTCGGGCGGGTTCTCAACGGAACGGAGCGAGACGCCAACACGTGTAGTTGCGGAGGAACTGGGGACCTTGTGGTCACGGTGACATTACCTAGGATCAGGCCATGATTGATTAAGACACCACATCGAATTTCGAGGCGCCAGATCAAGGAAAATCCGCCAAGAAGCGCAGTTGCGAATTACGGGTTACTAACAGACAACGATGATGCGGTAAGATTGTCCCTGAAACAAAAGCTGCACCGGGGAGCAGGGACAGAAAAAATATATATATATTCCAGAATTAGCAACAAACACTTTTTTTGTTTTCTCTTCCAAACGTTCGAAAGAGCGGTATGAACGGCGACTCTGCAGGTGATACAGTTTGAGAATTGACTGTCAGGACCCCCATGCTTCGATGATACCCTTTCGAAATGCCAACCTCGAGATCGTGTCTATAGCCGATCAAGAGAGCCAATCATTTCTTGAGGGTAAGGACTCCGAGTGGAAACTCGCTATCCCAGGCCTCGCATAGGTACGGTTTACTCCACCTTAGAGTCTACGGCTCTGGCAGCGAGGGCACGGTAATAGCGACTATACCTCATCTAGGCACAGTCATACAAAAAGACTGATACGCGGCCTTCGACATCCAGAAGGGTTATACTTGTGCCAAGCTGGATTGGTATGCTTTCCTTCTCGATTCCGGACCGGTTGTGTTAGACGACTCTGAGCTGATGAACCAATTACTTGATGATTACACTGTAGAAGAAGCATTCGTCCTTGTTCACATGGACGGCTCATCCGCTCATGAGACTCTCTTAGACAGCACATTCCGTTCATTCCCATCAGTTAGGTTCGGGTAACGGCGAAGATTCAGCCAGGATTCTCTAAGCGGTATTCAGTTCATCTCTTCTCCACCGCCATAGATGTAATATCCATCAAACCCCCAATATATACGTGGGGATACGCAGTAGGCATGGCCATGGCCAAGCCCAGACTACATTTGATGGAACGATCCCGCATCAAAGAGGCATGGCCAGGCTCGTGAACCAGGAGCGTCGAAGCTAAGCGAGAAGGCAAAGCTTTGGTGAGGCCGCAGATGGAGGAGATTTCCGGCGTAGGCGATCAACAGTGACTGTTGCACGAGAGGACGATCCCGTCATCCAGCCTCTTTTGATCAGAGAGATGAAAGTACTTACATGGAGACCGCTGTCCCATCTGCTTTGTTCTCGTATCTGTTGCTATATAAGACCCCAAGGACCTCAACTCATTTTGGAACACAACAGCTCTCGTGGTGCAATCCAGAGGTGTTGTATCTTGCAAAACAACACATACGACTTGTTCACCAGCCCTTGTTGACCTCTATCCCCATATCTCAAGCTTCCATCGACCGCCTGACACGCCGAAATGGAGCAAGTCGCTTTCCCCCAGAGCATCCTCAAATTCACCGAGCCACCGACCTCTGACTCCGGCTATACCTCCGCCGATGACGAACAGTCCAAGTTCTCTGCCCCCTTGACTCACAAGCAGCTCCTCGAAAAGAACTGGAAAGGCACCGAGAATGTGGCCGCACGTCTGGCCTCTGAGTTGAAGGGCAAAAAGACCTACCATATCTCCAAGGATATCATCGATATCAGCCCCAGACGGGGATGGCCTTTCCACGAGACCAGAGAAGAGCGGATGAGTCCTCGCATGAAAGAGAGACTTGCTCGACTGAGGGGGGATATTAATGAGCTTCTGACACGGCAAGTGGTATTTCCCAAACCCATCCCATACCAGGAGAGCTAACACCTTTTACAACAAAAAGCGCCTTTAAGTCCTCCCCCAAAAACCTCCAGCAAGCCCTCGACAGCGACCTAGGCTACTTCAACATTCTCTGGTCCCCCGACATTTCCGACTATGACTCCTACGACGACCTTCTCACTGTTTCTCTGTATTCCACCTGGCTCTTCGCCTGGGACGACTTGACCGACTCCAACGACACTGCCATTTCGCCCGACGGGCTCGCCACGGACTTTGAGCGCGCCTGTGCTTGGAGGGAGGAGACGATTAAGTGGGCTAGGGAGTCTATCGTTGGGGTTTCAGTTGACAAACCTGATGACAGCAATGGGGGCGATGGCGATTGTAACGAAACGCAGGTGCAGCACACAGGCTCGCAACTCTTGCTCTACGAATCCGGCAAGAGGATCCGTAAGAGATTAAATAAAGCCCAGCGCGACCGGTTGTTTCTGGAGACGGTGAAGTTCATTAGCAGCTGCGAGACGGAGCAGGCGCAGAGGTTGGCGGGGTACATGCCCAAGAACGGGGAAGAGTATTTTGATGTTAGGCTTTGTAGTGGTGCGGTTTGGCCTTGTTTTTTGCTTATGGAGTAAGTTTTTACCTATCCCCTTCTCTTCTCTTGTCTTCTCTTGTCTTCGTCTTCCAACCGGGCGATGTGGGTGGTATCATGAGATTGACATTCTGTTTGCGTGAATACAGGGCCTTCTCCGAAATCCCCATCCCCGACTGGGTGTTTTACTCGCCTGAGATGCAAACCATCTGGAAGGATGGGAACTTTTTGGTTACTGCGTAAGCTCTATCCATTTCCCTCTTGGTTTTGAGCCCCTCTTTCCACCATTTAATCTCATCCCTTCTAACTAGCAATTTCCTACATCATACAGCTACAACGACATCTTCTCCTTCAAAAAGGAGTTCGACAACGACGCCTTCATCAACATCGTCCCCGTTCTCTACTGCTCCGGCATCCCTTGGGACGAAGTCATACCCACCATCGAGAACAACATCGAAGCGGCCGCGCAGCGGATAGACGAGGCGACGGAGAAGCTCACTCAGATGACTCGAGACAATTCTGAACTCAAAAAGGCTGTGATCCAGTTCATCGACGGGGTCAAGTTCACCATCGCGGGGGTCATTGCATATTCGTGAGTTACGCTCGCTCCATTCAATTCCATTGCTTGCTTGCTGAAGGGGGATTTTTTTTTTGGCTAACCGGATGAATGATGAACTGAATGGCAGGCTCGGCTCAAAGAGGTATGGCTCGCTTTCAAAGAACTTGAATGAGGATGGGTCACTTATGATTCACTTGTGATCATGGCGGGTATT
>HF970624.1:0-13148 GCA_000604205.2 Neurospora africana FGSC 1740
TTTTCCGGGGGTGGGGGCGGGGAGGGGAGGGGAGGATGGGGAGGATGTTGTTACTGTGAGTTTTTTGTTCTTTTTTTCTGTCGTGCTGCTTTTGATGCTTGAAGTCCGATGGTTACTGACACAACGCTTCTCTGGACAACAGTACTACGTTTCGTCTTTCATCGCTTAATCTTCCGAGGGAGGGTTAACTGTCTACTTTTAGACCTAGCCGAAGGTCCGGTCTGGCACGGCGTCACGGACGGGAAATTGGGAAGGGGCACAGTCAAGCTCAATGAGATTATGCAATCTTGATGTTATAAGCCTGGAGGTTAAAGGGCGATGGCACGAACCATTGTGTCATACAAAATACTAGGCATATAGATGGAAAATTTTCGTTCAGGGCATATGGGAACGAAGTCGCCAATCAGTTCAAACCATCGACAGAACAGATTGCACCATGAAACGGTAAACTGACAAACAGAGTCACGATAATTTGCTATATCCAAATAATAAAAGAAAGAATAATAGTAGCGTCATGAGAAGAGAGAGTGAATCTGAACTTGACAACCACGACCGAGATTCATTTTCCGTACCAAACCTGGCACTCATGTTATCGGTTTTTTTAACATACATCGTCCCATCTCGTTCCGTCCCGTCCCGTCCCAGGCCACCGGTATATAACCCACTTCCCACCCCTCCTTCCCCGTGGTCCGTTGGTGTAATGGGTAACACACTCGGGAAAAATGCGAGAAAGCTCTTCGTGAGCTATTTACTAAGTAAACTGGAAGTTACCGGTTCGACTCCGGTGCGGGCCACTTTTTTTTCTTTTTCCTTTTCTTTTTCCGGACCATTTTGATCTTCTTTGCAAGTTGGCCTTGGAATTTTGGAACGGTTAGAGTTACCTACCAAAAAGGGAGGAAGTATCCACTGGTGTGTGTGTGTGTGTGTGTGTGTGTGGTCATCGAGTGTTCTTTCCGTTTTGTATGTAGTTGCGGGTGTTATCAGCGACTTCGATTGCTTGGAGCTTCAATGTAAACAAACCCCCTTTTTGGGAAGGTTACAGTACCCGTTGTCTGCCAAGACTCACCATCACCTCCCTCAATCAGTCCATCTCGAGATGTGACCTTGAGCAACATCAACTTGGCAAGGAATATTGGTTTGCCGTGCGGGCTGGTGAGCAACCATGGGAATACTCTTATGGGACGGATGCTACGCACATGAGTCCACATTTGCCTTGGAACTAAGTACCAACTTTTCACACTCATCACCTCCGGCCACCCACGATCTTTCTTGTCAAACCCTTCCGTTCATTACGTACGTACACTCTGCATTACAAAAACAATCCAATCTAACCTAACCTTTATACAACTTCTGTACCCCATTCAACCCTACTTCTGCATAACATCCACATACCTAGCCGCCTTCCTCGGCTTCTTTGCCTCCCCCCTCTTCCTCGGTGCCGCCGCCCCCAACAAATCATCAATACTACTCGTCGCACTCAACGGCTTACTAGTACCAGTAGGCGGCGCGCTCGTGCTCGAGGCCGTGCGCTGCATCGCCGCCGGACCCATGCCGGGGGACAGCAAGCCCGCACTAGGGGGCCCGTTAGGTCCGTTACCTCCACCGGGACTCAGCGGTCCAACAGCACTAGGTGGGCCAGAACCAATGTTATTCTCTGACGCTGAAGGCATGAGCGCCGCCGGTCTAGGCGGACCAGTAGGCGGGGCGCTGGCACGGCCGGGGGTGTTGGGCGCGCTACCACCGCCCACGCCCATGCCCATGGGAGGAGCAGGGCTGGAGGCAGATGAGCGGGGGATGCCGCCCTTGGGCGGTGGCGGCGTGGCTTTCTTGGCGGCTTGGTCTTCGGGGTTGGCGTTCTTGTTGACCCAGCGCTTTTGCTCGGGGTCATAGTAGAATGAGTTGGCCTCGCCGAGCTTGGCACGAATGGGCTTGCCGGGGCTGCTTCCGGCGGCGTTGGCATCGGCAGCGGCCTCCTTCTTTGCGAACCAGCTGGTGAAGCCCCAGCCCTTCTTGGCGGCTTTGGCTTCTGCGGCGCGTTTGGCTGGGAGTCATGTTAGTGATACACTTGAGGGTTGAAAATGTAATGCAAGTGGGACTGATGGTACTAACCTTCTTCTTCGGCGATCCGACGGACCATTTCCTCGTTCTCTCGGTCAACCTCAGCCTTGGATTTGCCGGCAGGCTTGGGCACCGCGGGGAAATCATCGTCATCGTCATCGTACATAGGGCCCTTCTTCTTCGGCTTGGGCTTTTCTTCCTCCGATTCATCATCGTTCTTCGAATGTGGGGTATCGGGTTCGTAGGAAGGCGGCTCATAGCTATATGGCTGGAATGAAGGGGGCTCAAAGGTGTTGATACCTTCGCCACCCTGATTAGACTCACCATTCCCCTTGGAGGCGCCCTCCTCCTCGTTATTGGTCACCGGGGCCTCGTAAGGGGTGAATGACGGAGGCTCATATCCGTATGTCGGCGGCTGGTAGCCAGTTGACGGGGCCGAAGGGGGTTCGTTAGAGGGCCCATCATTTGCCGGGACATTGTTCTGTGGAGTGAAGGGTTGATAACCGGAAGTAGTAGCCGGTGGGGATGTCAAACTTGGCTGTGGCTGCATGTTAGGCAGAGGATATGATGATTCATGTGGCGCCGTGCCGTAGGGTGTATATGGCTGAGCAGGCGAAGATGTACGGTTGGGAGCATAGCTGCTGTGCGGATAACCCCGCTGAGAATCCAAAGACTGACGCGGAAGCTCAACTGAGCTTCTGCTGTACTCGCCCGAGGCCCGTTCCATAGATGAGCGAGGCGCATATGGAGAGTTCGTCTCATAGGGGTTATAGTTCGGAGTCGATGGTTGAGGAGCACCTGGTGCGTAGCGTGAAGCCGTCCGGGTGGGAGGAGGAGAGAACATGTTCGGACCGTTCGTCACGGGAGCACTAGGCATACCATAGCTGGGGATGGTCGCGCCAAAGGTCTCAAGATTGTTGACAGAGGGCGAGCGACTGATAGTCGGGGTTCCTCCGGCAATTCGTGCGAAGGGACCAGATTCTCCCGCAGCGTCAGGTGAGCCCTTACTGCCATCCTCGTTGTCATCTCCAGCGACAAACTTGTTGAACCGGTTCCACATGGAATCAGATACCTTATTCATGCTAGGCTTCGGGATCCAAGAGTTTGATTCCTCCTTGGGTGCCTGCTTCAATCGCTTCATCAAGTCATCGACATAGGCCTCGAGGATGGGATGGTAGTAAGGAGAGCGCTTCGTCTGCGCAGTGATGGCAGCCATGATAGCCTCGCAGTATTGAAGTGCCTTGTCCCTGAAGCCATACTCGGCCAAAGCATATGCGTGTTGGAGTTTGTACGCTGCCAAATGAGGATTGCTGATGGGCACGGTACCACCAGCAAGGCTTTGGCCGTACTCATAAACCTCGCTCAACAAAAGAGGCTCGATCTCCTTTGCGAACTGGTCAGCCTGCCTCCTATGGTCAGACCCAACAAGCACAAAGTTGGAGTTCGGGTTATCCAAACCACCGAAAATGGTCTGGCTTCTGGCAAACAAGAAGCAGATATGAGCCGCCTCGGCTCTTCCATAGCCTGACAGCAAGTTGCCCAAAGAGTTGATGGCCCGGGCGTCATCAGCGGTCCTGTTGCTGAGGATCAGAGAGAGGGTTTCGCGCCACTTATCAAGACCACCCATGGCGTCCTTGGAGGTACCAGAAGAGGAATCTTTGGCCACTAGCTGAAGACCGGCACGTGCATGGGCGGGCACCAGCTCGTCCACGCTTTCTTCGTGGTTGCCAGAGAGGACATCATAAAGAGCAGCGAGCGACTCATTGTTGTGACCGGTGGAATTCACCTCGTTCTTCACAAATTCTTGAGCGACCCGCTTATAAAGGTCAGGGTTAAGGGCGTTGGCCAGCAGGAAGGCATGGCCCCAAAGCCGCTTATCGACCGCAGCCCACACGGCCTTCTCACTGTCGCCACTGATGAGGTGGTTGCGGATCTGCTCAACAGCGGAAGAATCAACTGAGTCGGCCTGTAGTGAAGTCGTGGCAGAATTGCCCAATCCTGGTGGGTTCAGGGCATTCGCGAACGCAGGCTGACCACCAATGGTTGAAGCCTCCGGGTACAGGATTTCGCGCACAGCTTGGTTAACGGTCGGGTTGCCTTCCAACACGCCATCATGCTCGACGAAGACCCTCAGAATCTTCCAAAGCAGGAGTCTCTCTGTTGTCCGCTTGACCTCGTGAGACGGGTTGAGCTGATGAGATAGGTTAGTAGACGCAGTCTTTTCCAGCGTCTCAATTCCGTTTGTTAACCAGGCGATGGTCTCCTTCTTCTTCGACTTCCCCTTCAAAGGCCCAGGGAATTTGGCCAAATGCTCCTCCATCGGCTCTATGTCCTTCCTGCTCTTGACCTTGACTTCTCCTGGGCTACGAATAACCATGGGGGCCGTTTGGCCCATGCCATATCGCGGCACGTCCTTGGGGAACATTGTTACCAGAGCTCCACCTACTCCCCACGAAATAAGAGGAACACCACGCCATCTCTGTAGAGGATCATGCTCTCTACCATCTGTCGGGGGCACTAGGTTGAAAGTCTGAGTGTTACCACGCGGCCGCGAGGGAATCGTGGAAATAGGGGGAAAAGTGGAGCTGGGTTGCATAGTGATGGGAGAATACAACGCAGCCCGCGGCGAAGTTGCGTCAGTGACCGACGAAGGACGAGGGATCGGGTCAACAGGTTTTGCATTTCTGTTCCCGTAGAGCGCCCCAGGGGATTGAGTCTGCGATCGAGGTGGTGGCGCGAATTCGTGAGATGCAGCCGTAGCCGCAGGTTGATAGCTGTATGTCGCCCTCTGAGGAGACGTCACCGGCTGCACAGTTAGAGACTGCGGAGGCGGCGTCCTTCTAGAGCGGTGAGGCAAAGCGGCATGTCTTGACGCCGTAGGAGAGGTCTGGTGGGATGCCGGGACTTGATTTGGGGATATCATACCCTGCATGGGGCCTTCTTCTTCCACCTCCTGAGTCGGAGGCAGAGAAGGCACCCTTTGGAGTCGCAAGTCGTACAACGAGTTGCTACTTCGCTTTTCCGCTAGACCACTTTCTGCATGACTAGAAACAAGAGGCCTGGACTCGAAATGTGCCAGCGGGCTTGAGGTACGGGGCTGATGCGGCAAAACCGGTGGTAGAACCGGTGGCACCGAAGTATTCGGAGTATAACCCGAACTCGTTGGCCGAGAAGCTGGCGGAGCGGGAGAGTAACGGCTTGCCGCAGCAGGTGGGACGGGAGTGCTGAGCTGTGACCCACTTGGAGGCGCTGGAGAATAACGGCTTGAAGCCGGGGCAGGAACAGCAGGAGCGAGGCTAGTAGTGCTGGACTGTATCGAAGCGTAAGGGTTGACACGTGGCGGCGCAACCAGGTTGGGAATCTCCGCATGCTGGGTAGGAGGGGAGGTGGGAGCAGACCCCATGGCAGACGGCATTCCAGGAACCGGTGGCCGCGAGGCAACAGAAGGTGGGCCAGCCGAGGGTGGTGGGCCGTATGGGCCGTATGGGCTAGACTGCGCCGGCGATGCGGTGCCCATTGTTTGTCGAGAAGCTGGACGCGCCTTTGTGACTACAGGAAGCTCCTCAAAGAACTTCTCCTTTGGCTTGGCTTCACCACGAGGCGGTGGCGGCTTGACACCAAGCTGAGATGAGTGTGGGACAGAGGTAGGAGGTGGAGGAGGCAGGTGAGTAGCACTTTTAGAAGGCGGTGGAACGGCCGGTGCTGTCACAGGCTTGTTAAGAGTTGCCATACTTGGGCGCTTCTTCACCTTGACTACCTCCATAGGAAGGTCGTACGGTGACTGGTAGCCGCCCTTTTTATCGACGAAACTTTCGGCTTTCCTCTCAGTCTGTGGCGGAGGAACTGCGCCGTATCCAAATCCCCCGCTTGGAGGAGGAGCCGAGACAGAGGCGCCAAAGGGCGTAACAGACGGCGTCTGCGCAACCGTGCTGGGTGCGGCAGGGAAGTAAGGATTTGACGGCGTCGAAGTTAGGGGTGGTGCAGTCGGGGCATAGGGATTCGGGGCTCCAGTCAGGCTTGGAGTTTGGGTCTGAGGCATGTACCGGGTGGTAGGGGTTGTCGTGGTGTTGGAGCCAGCTACGCTAGGCGCACTGGGCTGGGTTGTTTGCATTGTTGGGAACTCGTCTGAATCGTCGAGAAAGCCCTCATCATCACTCCCAAAGAAGGCAGCCGGGTCAATCTCCTTGTTCTCATTCGACGCCTCCGTAGAATCATCAAGAAGTGATAAGGTGTCCTCTTCGTCATCGGCAAACAGTTCCTTCCACTTGGCCTCGACATCTTCGCCTTCTGGTTTGTGTTCCACGGTATTTTCACCTGTATTCAGCTTTGCAGTCGTTGTCTCGGGATGGTCCTGGCCACGCGCCTCTACCACGGCATCCGCCTCTTCCTCGGGTTGTTCTTCCACTGGAGGGAAGCTTGGTTGGACGGAGCCCATGTCCATAGCGCCTAATACTTGCATCGTCGACTTGCGTTCAAGCGGCTGCGGCTCATGTTCAGTCTGGCCGGCACCTCCTTGCTGAACCTGACTGAAGAAGTCGTCCTCGTCATTGGCATCTTCTCCCCCGAACAGGTCCTTTGTATCCTCCTGCTGGGCTGTTGTATTTCCATCATGTGCGATCAGGGGAACGCCTTCTTCGAAACGGGCATCAAGCGCCTCAGTGGCCTTATCACCTAGGTCACCACCCATGTACTGCTGAGAAACGTTCCCGTCTTGGGCGCCAAACTGATCAAATCCATCGTTCTGTGCCTCGGACAACTGGCTGAAGAACCCATCATCGCCCTGTACCTCCACCTCGTCGTCATCACGAAGGAAATCCGTAACCTGGGGCTGGGCAATTGGTGACTGCTCCAAATGAGGCTCGGTTGGATGTTGCTGTTGCTGTACCTGCGGATTTTCTTGCTGCTCTTCCTGCTGTTTCTCGTGCTGTTCTAGAGGAGGAACAGGGGGGAAAGAGTTGGTCCGGTCGCTTGATGGCAAGAACTTGAAGGGATCCGTATCCGCTTGTGCGAGGTTCCACTCAGAATCACCGTCATCGCTCCAGCTCGGTTCATGGGGAATGGTTCGGGTGAAGGACATGGTACTCGTGTGCTTGGAAGTGACATCCGATGGTTCGTCTGTATCGGCCTTTTCTGTAGCAGCATCGGCAGGCTCAGCATGTTCGGGGGCGATGTCAGCGGTGACAGCGTCTTCTGGGACGGTCTCGGTTGCGTCCTCTACGATGGGCTCGGGAGCTTCATCCGTCCGAGTCGGAGCTGGCTCGACAGCTTCAGCATCTTCTGTAGCTACATGTGCGGTCTCTGTCTGTTCGATAGCCGTATCGGGGGTGTTGGTATCAGACGGTTCTGTTTCACTGATTATTTGGGTTGTAGCTTGCGCATCAGTCGCGGCTGGTGTCGTATGATTGCCTGTTCCGTAGTCGGGAAACCAGGAGTCAGAGCCGCCATTCTGGGCGGGCACATGCCCTTCTCTGCCGTCAATTCCCCAGAAATCGGAGCCATCTTGGGCTATACCGTTCGCCTGATCTATTGTGTCCGCGACGGTGTTGTCAGTCGGTAAGGGTGCCGGGAGGTCGGCGGCCGAGTTGTCTGGCATGAATGCCGGGTTCCATGAAGCCATGGTGGGCGATTAGATGGCGCGATACAGCTGGAGATGCTGTATACGAGCGCGCACGCAAGCAAGAAAAAGAAAGAATTACTGTATATATTAAGTAAGGTTAGTACATGAAGAGGGAGGAGGAGGGAGAAGGTGAGGTGGAAGATTGAAGATGGAGAAAGGGTGTGTTGTTGGCCCGGACCTAGCTAGTAGAAGTGGGAAGTCCAAGATGGGGGCGAAACTCGATCGCTTGATCGCGTTAACCGAACGGCGATTGGCGACGGGACTGGGAGCGGATCTGTTGAGGAGCCTTGCCCACCTGAGCCCACCAGACAAGACGACCCCCTGTTCACCACGCCCAGAGTGCGCAATTGTCGAATGGGAATAGGGGCAAGCAAAAGGAAGGGACGACTAACCTGTACAAGTACCAAAGTATCCAGGCAGAGTAGATTCAGTTCAATAGCTGATCATGGTGGTGTCAAGGTATAAACGCCGGCTACCTATGTTTCGTGATAAAAAGGAAGACCTGTTTGTTACAGATCTGGAGGAACGTTGGTTGGGATGGAAGGGTCGATCACACGTGGGAAGAATGGAAGATGTTGCAACTTGTCAAGATCAAGACTCACTGTGACGATGAGGCGCACCGGGAGCGGCCGTCGGAAGACTTGGAGGTTCCTGGGAAAATCCGCAGAATCAGACACACCAAGTTGCAGAAGGTCTGTGTGAAACTACTCTAGGCGGTCTGATATGTAGATGGCGGGGAATGTGCGGGGAATCCCTAACAAAATAAAAAAGTTACAACAGCTGTCCTTACCACGGTAACCCTCGTTCTTTCTGTTAGGAAAGGACAGATTCGCAAGTGGCAATACTTGGTTATTGCAGGGTGCTCCCCTAACAGATAAGCGGCGCTCAGTGCCTCTAGCAACATCGGCTGGGTCAAAGCCGCTGCAGGCAACCTGGACGTCCCAGGAGGGAGCTTGTCATGGTAGAGGTACTTAGGTAGGTACCTAGGTAGTACGGTACGGAAAGCAGGCCCGCGCACACAGTCCGATCACTGCCACTCACCACTTTCCACTTGTTAGTTTCCGTTCTCCGTTTTGCGACTTTCTTCCATCACATGCGATTGTGCGACGACTTGACGAACATTGTACGAATTACCTCTACCTACTATACTACTCGCGCGATTCATGATTTGCCCAGTAACTGAACGTATCACTATATCTCGACTCCCCTTGCAGGCGGCAGCATAATCCAGGACACCCCACGCAGCACCCAGCAGCAGCAGACAGACGCACCTAGACTAGGTACCAACCACGGCCACTATGGGAAGGAGGAGTTGATCTCGACACACAGAGGACCCTCCCAAGTGACCCCTAACTCAACCCAAACAAACCAACCACAGATCCGAGCCCAAGCTACCCTTAGCTACAGTTAGGCCGCGACAGATCCAAATCAACACGACTCATACCTGTGGAGGAAAAGGGCTTCGCCCAATGCGGAATGCCTTCTTCAGACCCATCATACCATCTTTCCAAGCCGCCCGATTCCCACGTCGATGAATCTGACTCCGACTTGGAGATAGACCTCGAAGAACTCGACCCCCAGGCAACCGATCCCAAGAACTACCACCACCAGTCCCAACACCACGGCCGCAACTCGTCCGAACAACGCCCTCCCCCTTCTTCAAGTATAGCACTCCGCAATCTTCGCATGGGTGGTCTACGCCGTGGCGCCAAACGCAATGGGTATGGCGAGCTAGGCCGTAGCCGGGACGGAAACGACGACGACGACGCCGACGCTCTGCTCCGCCATGATCGCCACCACTCGGTTGGTAGTGCCACCCACGACGAGGATGCCGGCCTACTCAGCGAACATGGCGGCCGAGTGCGCACCAGCAGTGGAAGACGACGGAGGTCCTTCGCCAGTGACGGTCTTCGAAACATCTCGATGAAGCTACCAAGCTTCATCTCGGGCGACCAGAGCAACCATAACGAGGAGCAGGAGCAGGACGAAGACGACCCCTCATCGTCACGATTGGTTGCAGTTGGCTCGTCACAGTCTACCCGCTTCCCACCCAACATTATATCCAACGCAAAGTATACAGCATGGAGTTTTCTGCCAGTCACCCTGTACAACGAGTTCTCCTTCTTCTTCAACATGTACTTCCTCCTGGTCGCTCTCTCACAGGCCATCCCCGCACTACGAATCGGCTATCTCTCCACCTACGTTGCACCCTTGGCATTTGTCTTGTTCATCACCCTAGCAAAGGAGGCTTACGACGATATCGAACGGAGGAGAAGGGACAACGAGGCGAATTCCGAAGAGTACACCGTCCTACAGTTCGAGGATCCAGGAGCAAGTCTAGGCATTAATCGGCCAAGGAGGAAGATGAAATCGTCTCATGCACGAAAGGGCTCTAAACGTCTTGGCATTGAGCAGGAAACTGACCGGTTATCGGATATCCAGGAGGAGGAAGAGCAGACTGAAGGTCAGGGTCTTCGCAAACTGCCGGCATCTTACGTATCGGAAATCAGCAAAAAGTCGCGGGACCTGAAGGTCGGCGATGTCTTGAAGCTTACCAAGGGCCATCGCGTTCCGGCAGATGTCATCATCCTCAAGTGTTTGGCGCACGAGTCAGCTGCCAACAAGGATGCTGAGGAGGAGGTACCTGCTAAGGAGGAGGTGTTACTGCTGGACCATATCGAGGATGACGATGCCGGGGAAGGCAGTTCCAAGAAGGCGGAAATGTCTACGGAGAACGACAACAACGGCGGCGAGGGAAGCTCGAGCGGCGAGACTTTTATTCGGACTGATCAGCTGGATGGTGAAACTGATTGGAAGCTGCGGTTGGCATCCCCGTTGTCGCAGAACCTCAGCACCGAAGAACTGGTTCGTCTTCGTGTTACGGCCGGAAAGCCTGACAAGAGGGTCAACGAGTTCGTCGGAACCTTGGAGCTTCTCCCTTCGCGACAGGATGTCATGAGCGGTGCCGCCTACAACCCTAGGGAGGGCGACGATGTCAAGGCAGCGCCACTCTCGATTGACAACACAGCCTGGGCGAATACTGTTATCGCATCGAATGCGACAACCCTCGCAGTTATTGTTTATACCGGACCCCAAACCCGGTCAGCTTTGTCTACATCACCTTCGCGATCAAAGACCGGCCTTCTGGAGTATGAGATCAACTCACTCACCAAAATTCTTTGCTTCTTGACGCTCTTCCTGTCGATCGTTCTTGTTGCGCTGGAAGGCTTCAGCACGGCCAAGGGAAACATCTGGTACGTTAAGATCATGAGATTCTTGGTATTGTTCTCCACCATCGTCCCCATCAGTCTCCGTGTCAACCTGGATCTCGGCAAGTCTGTCTACTCATGGTTTATCCAAAGAGATCCTGGGATCCCCGGGGCTGTCGTGCGAACCAGCACGATTCCAGAGGATCTGGGACGGATAGAGTATCTACTGAGTGACAAGACGGGCACTTTAACCCAAAACGAAATGGAAATGAAGAAGATCCACGTCGGCACTGTCTCGTATGCCAACGAAGCAATGGACGAGGTTGCGACCTACGTGAAGCAGGGGTTCAACCTGAGCTCATCGGCCTCTTCTGCAAGCTTGGCTTTGGCAACCCCGTCTTCGACGTACTCGGCCGCCAACGTTGGTGCTACGAGAACACGCCGTGAGATTGGGTCGCGTGTCCGCGATGTCGTCCTAGCTCTTGCCCTCTGCCACAACGTTACCCCGACCTCGGAAGAAGACGAGAACGGTCAAACCGTCAACTCGTACCAAGCCAGCTCGCCTGACGAGATTGCCATTGTAAAATGGACCGAGTCCGTAGGCCTGCGTCTGGCTCACCGAGATCGCAAGAACATCGTCCTCGAATCCGCCGAAACCGGCCGGCCAGTGGTCAAGGTTCGTATTCTCGACATCTTCCCCTTCACTTCGGAGGGCAAGCGCATGGGCATCATTGTCCAGTTCTACGAGAAGCTCCAGCCCGGAAACCCCAGCCTCGGCAGCAGCGAGATCTGGTTCTACCAAAAGGGTGCGGACACCGTCATGAGCTCCATCGTCGCTGCCAACGACTGGCTCGACGAAGAGACGGCCAACATGGCGCGCGAAGGTCTCCGCACGCTCGTGGTCGGCAGGAAGCGTCTGTCTTTAAAGGAATATCAGGAGTTTTCTGCCAAGCACCACGAAGCCTCGCTCGCCATCAGCGGCCGCGAAGCCAACATGCAGGCTGTCGTCTCGCAGTACCTCGAGCATAACCTGGAACTGCTGGGCGTGACGGGTGTGGAAGATAAGCTGCAGAAAGACGTCAAGCCTTCTCTAGAACTTCTTCGCAACGCCGGCATCAAAATCTGGATGTTGACAGGCGACAAGGTGGAAACCGCCCGGTGCGTCGCCGTCAGCTCCAAGCTTGTAGCCAGAGGGCAGTACATCCACACGATCGCCAAGCTCAGGAGGAAAGATGGCGCGCAAGATAATCTGGACCTGCTTCGGAGCAAGACCGATTCTTGTCTGCTCATCGACGGAGAGTCCCTCGCCATGTACCTGACGCACTTCCGGCGCGAGTTTATCTCGGTGGCGGTGCTCCTGCCGACCGTCGTGGCCTGCCGTTGCTCGCCGACGCAGAAGGCCGAGGTCGCTAAGCTGATCAAGGAGTACACCAAGAAGCGCGTCTGCTGTATCGGAGACGGTGGAAACGATGTTTCCATGATCCAGGCCGCCGACGTGGGTGTGGGTATTGTGGGCAAGGAGGGTCGTCAGGCTAGTTTGGCCGCCGACTTTTCTATCGAGCAGTTCCACCATTTGACGAAGCTTTTGGTGTGGCATGGGAGGAACAGCTATAAGCGCAGCGCTAAGCTGGCGCAGTTTGTTATCCACCGTGGCTTGATTATTGCTGTTTGCCAGACCATGTACAGTATTGCTCTCAAGTTTGAGCCGGAGGGTCTTTACAAGGTACGTTTTCCTCCTCCCAGGTCATCCCTTTCGTTGCAGTCGCAGTTACTAACCGAAAAAAACACAGGACTGGCTAATGGTAGGCTACGCAACCGTCTACACCGCCTTCCCCGTCCTCTCTCTCGTCCTCGACAAGGACGTAGACGAAGACCTCGCCAACCTGTACCCCGAGCTCTACAAGGAATTAACCTCGGGCAGCTCTCTTTCCTATCGGACCTTCTTCGTCTGGGTCTTTGTATCCATCTACCAGGGCTGTCTGATCCAGGGCTTGTCTCAAGTCCTTACAGGAGTAGATGGCCCCCGCATGTTGGCCGTCAGCTACACAGCCCTCGTGCTCAACGAGCTGCTCATGGTGGCGATCGAGATCACGACGTGGCATTGGGTCATGGTTGTGAGCATTGTGGGGACTTTTCTGATGTATGTCGTGTCGATACCGTTTTTGGGGGACTATTTTGATTTGAAGTTTGTTTTGACTTTGTGAGTATTTTGGCCTCTACCTTTTACCTCCACTGCTTTTTTTTTTTTTTTTTTTTTTTTTTTT